>CAUYQG010160505.1:0-11478 GCA_963574415.1 Tarsius wallacei | reverse complement strand
ACAAGTTCCATAAGGTTGAAATCTTCCCATGCACATTCTCAGACCACGGTGAAATAAAAATAAATATCAGAACCAACGACACTTCCCAAAAGCCCACAATGATGCTGAACAACTACTGGGTCAACACTAAAATCAAAGCAGAAATTAAAAGATTCCTGGAAATAAATGAAAATGAAGAAACACTTTACCATATCCTCAGAGATACCATGAAAGCACTTCTAAGAGGGGAATTTATATCTCTATGAGCACACATCAAGAAAATGAAAAGATCACAAGTTGAGAGCCTAACAAATCATCTAAGGGAGCTGGAAAGAGAAGATCACCAAAATCCTAACTTTAGCAGAAGAATCTAAATCATCAAAATAAGAGCCAAAATATGGGAAATAGAAGACAAAAATATAGAAAACATCAACAAGACAAAAAGCTGGTTCTTTGAAAGAATTAACAAGATTGATAGACTCCTAGCCAAAATGACCAAGAAAAAGAGAGAAAAAGCCAAAATAAACACAATCAGAAACACAAAAGATCAAATCACAACTGACCTCAAAGAAATACAAAAGATTGTCAGAGATTATTACGTACACCTATATGGAAATAAACATGATAACCTAACTGAAATAGAGGACTTTCTGCCATCACACAACCTCCCCAGGTTGAACAAGAAGACGTTGAGACCCAAAACAGACAAATAACAATGCAGGAAATTGACTCTGACATAGGAAAACTATCTCCAAAAAAAAAAAAAAACGCCCTGGACCAGATGACTTCCCAACAGAATTCTACAAAATGTACAAGGAGGAGCTGATACTAATCCTATTGAAAGTATTGCAGACAATTGAGAAAGATGGAATTCTCTCCAAATCATTTTACCAAGCTAACATCACACTGATACCCAAACCGGGTAAAGATCCAACAAAAAAGGAGAACAATAGGCCAATATCCCTTATAAACATAGATGCAAAAATTCTCAACAAGATTCTAGCAAATTGGATCCAAAAACACATCTCAAAAATCATCCACCATGACCAAGTAGGCTTCATCCCCAGGATGCAAGGCTGGTTCAACATTTGCATGACCATAAATGTAATTAAAAACATCAAAAGCTGCAAAAACAAGAATTCCATGATTATCTTGTTAGATGCAGAAAAAGCTTTAGGTAAAATCCAGCATCCCTTCTTTATAAAAACCTTCAAACACCTAGATATAGAAGGAACATACCTCAAAATAGTAAGTGCCATCAATGATAAGCCCACAGCTAACATATTGCTAAATGGACAGAAACTGGAAATATTTCCACTGAATACTGGAATAAGACAAGGCTGCCCACTTTCACTCCTCTTGTTCAACATTGTGTTGGAAGTCCTAGCTGGGGTGATTAGACAAGAGAAAAAAAACAGTGGTATCCAAATAAGAAAAGAGGAAGTCAAATTATCCCTCATTGCTAATGATATGGTCCTATACCTTGAATATCCAAGAGAATCTGTCAAAAATCTGCTTGCATTGATAAAGGTCTTTGGCAAAGTCTCAGGGTACAAAATAAATGTGCAAAAGGCAACTGCATTCTTATATACCAACAACAAGCAGGCAGAGACCCCCCCCAAAAACACAATCCCGTTCATAATAGCCACACAAAAAATGAAATACCTCGGCATCTTCCTAACCAGAGAAGTGAAAGACCTTTACAATGAGAACTACAAAACACTGCTCAAAGAAATCCAAGAAGACACAAACAAATGGAAATTATTCCATGTTCATGGAAAGGAATAATCAACATTGTTAAAATGTCCATCCTACCAAAGGCCATCTACAGATTCAATGCAATACCGATTAAATTACCAACATCATTCTTCTCAGACCTGGAAATGACAATACAGAAATTCATATGGAAACATAAACAACCACGGATAGCCAAAACAATCCTTAACAAAAGAAACAAAGCAGGAGGTATCATACCTCCAGACTTTGAACTTTACTATAAGGCTACAGTAAACAAAATAGCCTGGTATTGGTACAAGAACAGGCATACAGGCTAATGGAACAGGATGGAGATTCCAGAAGCAAAGCCTCAGTATCTCAAACAACTCATCTTTGACAAAGCCTCTAACAACTACCACTGGGGAGAGGAGAACCTATTCAGTAAATGGTGTGGGAAAACTGGCTGATCACAAGCAGAAGATTGAAACAGGACCCCCTACCTATCAACATACATAAAAGTTAACACTAAATGGATCAAAGACCTAAATCTGAAACCTCAAACTGTAAGAATCTTAGAAAAAGTAGGAGACAACCTTATGGAAATTGGAACTGGCAACCAATTCCTGATCAGAACCCTCAATGCTCATACCTTAAGAAATAAGATAGACAAGTGGGACCTCATCAAGCTAATGAGCTTCTGTCAAGCAAAAGAAACCATCAATAGAGCAGGGAGATACCCTACAGAATGGCAAAAAAAAATTTTTTTAACTGAATATCTGGCAAAGGTTTAACATCTTGGATCTACAAGGAACTCAAACGTGCTGAAAGGAAAAAAAAAAAAAAGCCCCATTAAAAAGTGGGCAAAACTATGAATAGACACTTCTCAAAAGATGATGTACAGCAGCCAACAGACACATGACAAAGTGCTCAGGCCCCACTAATCAGCAGAGAAATGTAAATCAAAACCATATTGAGATATCACCTAACTCCAGTAAGAATGGCCATCAGTAATAAAACAAACAAGAGATGCTGGTGAGGATGCAGAGAAAAAGGAACGTTTCTACACTGCTGGTGCGAATGCAAACTAGTTACAACCTCTTTGGAAGACAGTCTGGTGATTTCTGAAAGAATGAGAAATTGATCTTCCATATGATCCAACAATTCCCCTATTGGGAATATACCCGGAGGAACTCAAATCATTGTACAAAAAAGATACCTGCACATGTATGTTTGTTTTGGCTCTATTCATAATAGCAAAAACACGGAACCAACCATGCTGCCCATTGAAGCTGGACTAGTTAAAAAAAATGTTGCACATTTACACACTGGAATACTATGCAGCCATAAAGAAGGACAAACCTATGGATTTCACAAGAACTTGAATGCGTTTAGAGTCTTACTCAGTGATCTATCACAGAAATAAAGAACTGAGTACCATATGTTCTCATTCATAAGCGGACCTTGAACAATCATCAGAATGCTATAAGAAAGAGATTGACAATAGTGGGAAGCTGTTAGGGGTGTGGGGGTGTGAGTGGCAGTTGAGGGAAACTGCTAGGGGAAGGAGGGGCACACCTCATCAACACAGGTACCTGCATAATCAATGTTTGTATACCTAAGCCTGAATTGTACCCCACATCTTTATAATAAAAAATCAATTAATTAATAAAATAAAATTATTTCACAATAATAATATTCTTCAGAATAATATGAGAAATCCCATATTAAAAATTCAATAATAAATTTGATTATCTTCAAAACATAATTTTAATGTTCCAAAAACTCATTAACATTAACCTTAATCTCTACTTCCTCCTCCTCCTCCTTCTTCCTATTATTATTATTATTATTATCATTAATTTTTGAGAGAAGAGTTCACACTGGTCTTTAACTTTTGGCAATCCTTCTACCTCGTCTTCCCAAAATGCTGAAATTTCAGGCATGAACCTGATGTCTACTTTTCTAAAAAATAAACAGAGCCACTTAGTGCTTTGAGTCTTATTTATTTGAAATCCATTGCTTAAGAGAAGACACATTTTAATGTTCTGTGTATTTGCTACTCCTACAATATTTACTGGTTAACCTTCCAGTACTCCAGATGACACTATCTTGTCACTCTCTTCTGTTACTAGACAAAAAATATATCACATTTCTGATACTATATATTTTTCTTTTCTTTTCTGTTTTTCAGTTGGATTCTCATTCTGTTGCCCAGGCCGGAGTATAGTGCCATGCTCTGGCCAGCCATCCACCTCAACCTTCCAAGTAGCCAAAACTACAGGTATGTGTTACCACGTCCGGCTAATTTTTTTAAGTTATTATTTATTGCAGAGACGAGGTCTCACCAGACTGGTCTTGAATGCACAGTCTCAGGCAATGCACTCATCTCAGCTTCCCAAAGTGCTGGGATTACAGGCTGAGCCACTGAGCCTGGCCTGTATAGTTCTTCAGATTACCTTTAAAGCCAGTGGAAGAGCAAAGGCTTCCCTGATAGCTACAGTGTGTTATGAAAAGAGCAGAAATAAAGTGAAAGAGTTCAGAAAATTCAGAGGAACTCTCTGGTTAAGGAGTTGGATTACATTTATTTCTAGAAAGTATGTTCAGCCGTAACTCCTCACTGATTTCTCACCAGCTCCTCTTTTTAATTTATGTCCTCACATTTTCAAAGTGTGTAAAACCAAAATCAGTTTTCTCATAAAAGTGACTCTCCTTTCTATCTAGACTTTCTGTGTTACTCTTTCAGGGTTTTTTTAGGTTAAAAAATTGAAAGTATTTTAACTCATTTATCTTTTTTTCTATGCACACTGAGATTTTTGTTTGTTTAAATCTCTCTCAGTTTTCCCTCCATTTTTCTGCTATCCACTCTAATCCAGTCCTTTATTAACTCATACTTGGATTACTGTGATGTCTTCCTTAGTTTTTTTTCTTCCACATGCCACTTACCATCTTTCTTGTACTCTCTCCTGCCATGTTGCCTTTTCAAAATATTATTTTCATCTTACACGCCTGTTATTCAAGAACCTCTAATGTAAGATTATAATTTTGTTTCTTATTTTTAAATAAATTTTTAACATTCTTCTCAAAATAGAGTATGAATGAAAGTGATCTAAATGATTGAAGATTTTAATTACATGGATTTCAAGTAATTATTTGCTGTTCTATATTTTTGCATGCTCTACTACTATAATTCCAATTCTTTTATTGTCTTATACATCAAAGCATTACCAGCTATCAAAAGCAGTATGAAAGAAATCTAACTTCATTCCAGCTCTGCTCTGAGATGTGCTCTAGAGATTTAGAAACTGGTAATTAGCAGAGCATTATCAGCTCCTCAGTAGAAAGAGAAAAACAACCACATGTTCAGTCTGTCATCAGAGAATAATACACTTCAATGCTAAGTGGTAAATGAATTTTGACAATTGTATACTTACATCTATTTATATCAACAATCTATTCCTCCCTTAGCACTGTCCTGTTTTTTCTCTAGTACTAGAATATGCCACTCCTTTTGTGACAGCATAACCCTTAATATAAGAATTTCAATGACATGAAGGGGCCATTAGTATTACATTGTGCTGAATTTAATTTAAATAAATCCAATTATATCTTGGTAATGAAGCTACTAATTTGTAATGTCCTCTTTAATGAGCAGTAAAATACACTTCAAAACAAACTGAACAAGTCTTTCTGCCCCAGTGTTCTTTGGGGATTAATTCAGTTAACTGACTGATATAAAAAATAAAGACAGATAGGCATTATTCAACTGATTTTCAAAAATTCTGAAGCCGGCAGGATATTGAGGAGAGAGTAGGAAGTATTCTTGACCATCTGAGAGAATCAAGGGAAATGAGAAAGTCTCATCTATGACTGAAACACAGTTTAGGATATGGCAGGCTTGTTTATGAAGTCACACAATCAGATGGCAAATATCTGATTGTTTTGGAGTGTGCTTGGTTGGAGTGGGGCACTGATATAGAATGGACTGCCTGACTTCATACTATTAGGATTTGTCATCAAAACCCACTATGTTTGAACTATTTTTTTTTTTGCAAAGTATAATGAAAATAATGTGGTTATAAGTCAAAATATTTCCTTTTAGAGAAAAAATGGAATTTATTTGTTTTGGTCAACACATATTTCAGTCACTCATAGGGAAATGACAATAAACAATAATAGCTTGAAGTCATGTTTAAATATATGTGGTATAGAAGATAGTACCTAAACATTGAATTGCTTTATGAATTACTTTAAATATGTGTTTTGGTATATTGTGGTGTCATTGTAAATTTTCTGTATAATTGAGTTAGTGCTCATTTTGTACTTAACAAATACCTTGGATTTTATCATCTTTGTTTAAGTTTAAAACATTTGAAATTTATATTTTAGAGTGCAATTTAGGAAAGCTTTAAAGGAAATAACCCAAGTGGGCACCTAACAATCACGTCTGTATTTTTATTACTATGTTTCTGGAAGCCAATAGCTCTATGCATATGTACTCTACAAGACAAGAGATATTCAAACAGCAATATGAAAATGATTGAATTACCTATTTGAACAAGAATATTGCTATATACTGATTCTATTTCTATGTGGTATTTTTTGATAGAATAGAACATTATTGGCCACTAAAGTCATTAAATTTATCTGAAAGTCAATGTTTTAATGAAATTATGAATACACTGAGAATTAATATAACATTTATATTGATCATAATATTCCACTTAAAAGTCAAATTTTATTGAGCATTTTAGAATTCCGTGAAGTCATGGTATTATACAGTATGATGTGTAAACACTATGACAAAGTAGATAGAAAAAAATTGAAATCAGTATCACTCTTTGATAGATAATAACATCAGTTTCAGTTGCTGTTTTGGTGACTCTGTTAATGTTAATTTTGAGCTACTGTGTTGTAATGTAGGTCAAAGTAAAGCAGAAAAATTTGAAACAAAAGTGTGTGGTATATGCAATTAGTATTCATTGAATACTAATCACAGACATACATGCAAGTCTGATTCTGAAAAAAACACCATTTACTTAATGGTTTGTTGAAGGTAGCAGTTGTTGCAGTAGATTAGAAATAATGATATGTGAAATCAAATTGCCATTGCTATGTTTGCAAATGAAAACTTGAGAGTGAAAAATATATCATGTTATAATATTGGTTTGAAATTTCCACATTTACTTTATCTATTTAAAGTTCATTTTTTATAGTAATTTGTTGTAGATTAATTTTACTTCACTTTGTGTAGTATTTATTATGGATTACTTTTACTTTACATTCAATTAAGCATGTCACTTTTCCCAAATTGTGAGGAACTGGCAATAAAGCAAATGATAGCAAATGTCATTGTTCTTTTGATTTGAGGTTTTCTATCAAGACTGAGCTTTAGCAAAATATTGGGGTTAGGCTTTTCCTAATTAAATTTAATCATTATTTGCCACACTTTATTGTTGATACCCAAAACAACTAATAGTCAGTACAACCTGAGCACCAACTAATTGGAACAGTTGCTGTAAGCAACCTGTGCTGGCATCTGGGTATTCTAATATAATAACATTCCTGTCACGTTGTACTAAACTGTATTTTGGTGACAGTGCAATAGCAACACATCAAACTTTTCCTGTTCTTCTCTCTATTCTTTTTTTTTAAAGATGTGGAGTACAATTCAGGATTAGGTAAACAAGTGGTCACCATACAGGTAAAGTTTGGGCCTCCCTTTGGTCCCCACTTTGCCTGGTTTGAGATCCGGTACCCTTATTGATGTTATCCCCCCACACACACCGCCCCCACCACCCACACACCGGTGGTATCCCAATACTGCCAATCCCTTTCTTAAAGTATTGTGATAATGGTTCAGGGTCTGCTTATGAGGGAGAACATGTGGTACTCTGTTCTTTGTTTCTTTGATAGATCACTGAGTATGATGGACTCTAAATCCATCCAAATTGCTGTGAAGTCCATATGCTTGTTCTTCTTTATGGCTGTATAATATTCTATTATTTATATGTACCACTTTTAAAAATCCAGTCCAGTTTCAATGGGCAGCATGGTTGATTCCATGCTTTTGTTATAGTGAATATTGCTGCAGTAAACATGTGTGTGCAGGTGTCTTTTTTGGTAGAGTGATTTGAGTTCCTCCTGGTATATTCCCAATAGTGGAATTGCTGAGTCATATAGAAGATCAATTTCTAGTACTTTCAGAAATTGCCACTCTGTGTTCCGAAGAGATTGCACTAGTTTGCATTCCCACCGGCAGTGTAGAAGTATTCCTTTTTCTCTGCATTCTTGTCAGTATCTGTTGTTGTTTATTTTATTAATGATGGCCACTCTTACTTGGGTTGGGCGGTATCTCAGTGTGGTTTTGATTTGCATTTGTCTGATGATTAGAGGATAACTTACTCAGTAAAGGTGCTGGAGAAACTGACCACATGCAGAAGATTAAAACAAGATCCCTACCTATCACCATACATAAAAATCAACTCTAAATGGATCAAAGAACTAAACATAAAATCCCAAACTATAAGAACCTTAGAAAATGCAGGAGACACCCTTATGGAAATTGGAACTGGCAACCAATTTCTGGAAAAAGCCTCAAGTGCCCATGCCATAAGAGGTAAGATAGACAAGTGGAACCCCATCAAACTGAAAAAGCTTCTGCAAAGTAAAAGAAACCATCAAGAGAGCAAGAAGACAGCCCACAGAATGGGAAAAAAATATTTGCCAACTGTATGTCTGACAAAGGCTTAACATCCAGGATCTACAAGGAACTCAAATGTGCCAAACAGAAAAGAACAACAAAAAAGAAAAAGCCCCATTAAAAAGTGGACAAAAGACATGAATAGACACTAGACACTTCTCCAAAGAAGATATATGGGCAGCAGACACATGAAAAAGTGCTCAGCCTCACTAATCATTAGAGAAATGCAATTCTCTTTATTCTTGATACACTCTCTGTCCACCTCTATTCTTAATTGCTCAGTTATTTTTCTTCAACATCCCATTTCTCTTCTTACTCATTATAAATGTTTTGCTTCAATTCAACTAGAGTAGAACCATGTTTGGTTATTTTTGCTTCCATATCTTGGTAACCTTGAATACCAAGTATAACAAACCTGTACAAATATATGCTATAGTTTGTGCCTATGTGAATGTACAAACATATGCTAGATGTTTGTCCTTCCCCCAAACCTCATGTTGAAATTTGATCTCCAATATTGGAGATGGGTTCCAATGAGATGTGTTTGAGTCATGGGAACAGATCCTTCATGAATGGTTTGGTGCAGTCTTCATAATGAGTGTGTTCTCAATGTTAGTTCCTACATGAGCTGTTTGCTTAAAAGATCCTGGCCCCTTGATTTCACTCTCACTATGTAATATCTGCACCCAGTAGCTGCCCTTTACCATCTACCATTTGTGCAAGAAGCTTGAGGCCCTCATCAGAAGCAGATGTTGAGCCATGCTTCTTGTTCAACCTGCAGAACTGTCAGCCAAATAATTGTCTTTGTATTATAGATTGCTCAGCTTCAGGTATTTCTTTAAAACGATACCCAAATAACCTAAGACAATACATAGCCAGAGTAAAAAATAATATAAAAGTCCAGAAAATAGAATAATTTTAAAATGTTGGCTGTAAGAAACAGAAGATCGGTTCATCGAAGATTAAATAAAATATTTTTTTCCCAAATATTATGTCATCAGAAAATAAGATGCTGGCACTGGTTTAGTATCTCACTAAGGTCAGGGCTTTGGATAGTTCTCTCTGTAATTCTCTTGGTTTTCCTGTCATAACTATAATATAGACACAATGGCTGTATCTATTACATTGCATACAGTCGTTCACAAAGGCAGGAAAGACTTGGTGTAATGGTGTAGAATTTTTTCTCCTTGTATCTTCTTGTATCTCCTTGTATTTTCTTGTATCTGAAAGAAAATAATTTCTCAAAAAACACTTCTCCCACAAAAAACGTATCCATATATTTAACTGGGTAGAACTAGATCGCATTACTTTAGGCATGAACCCATTTTTCTTGAGATTTTTACCTGAAAACTTTGAGAAAGAAAAATGATATAGTGTTGAGTAGACATCCAACAGAGTCTGTTACAAAAAGTATAGTAAAAATGTAGACAATATTTTATATAATTGCTTTAGTATCTACTTTAGATTCTTAGAAGCATTTCAAAGCTTCTGGGTCAACACGTATAGTCAAAAATAGGCATTTTAGGAGGCATTTGTAAAAGGGGTCTAAAGAAAGTTCATGGATTTATAAATTTATTTCAGGTTTCTTTCCAGAGGCTGTTTCTAAGTTTTTAGCATTCTTTCTTAACTTGATTTGTCAGTCATCAAGATTTACATGCTGTTATGTTAGTAAGGAAGACGACCAAGCATGGTTTTTGTTTTATCTGCATGAGATTTAAAAATTAGTGCAAATGTAAGTATGGAAAATTTCTTCCAAAAGAATGAGTTTCCCTTTGGTTTGAATGTGAGTCATTAAAAAATGTTGGTAATGAAAGTGTGGAGGGAAGGATAATTATTAATTTGTGAATGAAAATTTTTAATGTTATATACAAAATGCTTTGTGTAGGAATTTTGAATATGTTTTGTTATAAATGTTTTTCTAGCTAAGCATTTATATTTGTGCCCAAACTGAAAAATGTTTGATTGAAGGGTTTGGATGAATTGACTGCTTTTCATCACCTCTAAACATTACTATTTTATTACTTAGCTACAATCTATCAGGACATATAATGAAATAATGAGAATAAAACAGTTGGTTATATATGCAAAGACTGAATGCCATCGTAAAGAAACATTCATGACTGAATTCTTTTTTTAACAGGAAAATGTACTAAACACATGCTGAAGAAAACATTTAAACATTTTTTTTGTGGAGACCTGATTTTCCTTATGATTATTTTTTTCTTTAGATACACTTCACAAGATATATCCATTGTGTTTCAACAATTATATTTGATTGCAATACTTGAATCAACAAAAAACTTCAACAAGTATTCCACTTGGGAAACTTATGAGTATTTTTTGTTTCTGTGGGCTTAGTTTTATTTTTTGTTCATACTATTTTTTTTACTTTTTGCTTCCTGGAAATTTTTCATAGCAGTGTTTTACTAGGAAATTTGGAGACACTTCCCCTGACCTTAATCACAATAGATGTTTATTGTTAAAAATACCATTAAACAGTTCATTAAGTGATGGTATAGAGTACAGTACTATTTTTAGACTAGTTTAATATTTTAAAATATTTCATTAGTTTTTATAACCCAGTTACCCTTCTTCATTAGTATGAAATCAAATGAACAAAGTATATTCTGACAAATAATAGTCATTTTTCTTCATCTTATTTGTGTAAACACAGTTTGTACTTCCAAGTAGAATTAAGTGTCAGAAGACCCATCTTTGTGCTTGTATACTGACACAAGGTATGCTATTTGTTTTTTTTTTTGTTTTTTTTTTAATCAGTACTTTTTATTATCATATTGTGGGGTACAGTTAAGGATCAGGTATACAAACATGCTTCGTTCAGACACCCTTGGTGATAAGAGGTGTCTCCCCGTCCCCAGACAGATATTGAGTATCATTAATCCCATCCCCCCTCCCCTCCCCTCCCCGTAATTTCCCACCACTGTCAGTCATTTTCTTATAGTATTACGTTGGATGTTTAAGGTTCACTATATGAGTGAGAACATGTGATACTCTGATCTTTGTTTCTGTGAGAGGTCACTCAGTATTATAGATTCTAGTTCCATCCAAGTTGCTGTGAAATC
>CAUYQG010160504.1:0-62125 GCA_963574415.1 Tarsius wallacei | reverse complement strand
CAGGGCCCGGTGCGCCCAGACCCGGGCGGTGTGTGTGTATGTGTGTGTGTGCGCGCGCGCGCCCTGCGTGCAAAAGTTCACGGCGCCCGACTGGGGCTTTGACTTTGCACCGGGCGGGAACGGGGAGGGGGCGAGGAGCTGGGATGCGGGTCCCAGCAAGGAGGCCGGGGCTGGGCGCTATTCCGGGTGGCCCGCGGGTGGGCAGCGATGCTGGCTCTATCGGAGTGGCCCGTTGGTGGCGGCGGTGGTGAAGCGTCGGGCTGGAGGACTGGGAGCTTATTGAGTTTCGCCTAATCTGATACCTCCACCCCTCCAGTCTCCCGCCTTGTGCACCCTCCCTCGGTCCTGCCGCCGGCTGGCGGGGCTGGCGTTGGTGGAGTGGACTCGGAGGGGGAGGGGAGGGGGAGGGAGAGGGGTGGGAAGGCGGCAGGATTTTTTTTTTTTTTTTTTTTTTTTTTTTGCTTTCTTTTTAACTTGCAGGTTAAGTGGAGCTAGAGAGCAACATTGTAACCTAGTTGGATGGGGGGGGGGGATTGTATCAGAATCTAACGTGTCGTTAATAGAAAGAAGAACAGGCAAGAAGGGTCCAGCCGACCAAGGTTGGTGTGTGCTTGTGTTGTGTCTATGTGTTGGTCTTTCTCTTAACAATCTTGATCAATGGATTTCAGTCTCTTTCTTAGGCTCTCTGGCTTTGGGACTCTGAAAAGACAGGAATTCCCTTAAAAGCGGACGAATGCCTTTTTGAAAGCACGCATTGTGTGCGTCTCCGGAGGAGCAGCGGGCTCGGGGATTCGCGGCCGGCGGATTCCCCGGCCGGTGGTTTCCAGTGGGAAATCACTCCGGAAAAGGGAGCCTTTCGGTATCGATTTATTGTTTTTGTCTTTCAAACCATTATCTCTCCGAGCCAAAGACTGTCTGAGAAGTTCCGCGGAGACAGCCAGGGAAACGGGACAAGGCAGATCTTTAGCAAGATGGTGATAACGGGAGATGCTGGGCTCGGCGTCTGTTTGTGATGGGAGCATTGTTGGGTAATAGCGGTTTCTGATCGGTAGAGCATGCTACTTCTAACAAAATAAGTTACTGCCTAGAGACTGTCTTCCAGCCCCCCTTCCTTGCGCACGACAGCACCCGCCTCCCCCATCCACACCGGCGTACTACGATTCTGAAATCGGATCCAACTGGAAATATTTTCATTGGCGATCGAAAGTTGTGCGATTGGGAATGGCAGTGGAGGCCAGGGGTCCTGGGAGTGTGGAGAGGGGTCTTTATTCCTCTTCCCACCTCACGCTGCAGCTATTTTTTCTATGTGTCTGTGCTGGGGTCTCCGAGTGTGTATCTATCTTCAAGGACTGTTGAGGGAAGGATTTCCGATTCGTTTCCGTTTCAAATAAACTGTCCTGATAATCTCACGGTTGACATCCAATGCTAAAAGGGCAATTTGTGTGTCTCTTTATTCCTGCAGAAACTCTCCTCCGAAGCTTCTTTTCCTTCCCAGCCCCTATAACTTCCTTTCTCCCATCCCAACTATCCACACCTTTTTCCTTAAAGTTTGGTTGGAGTCCCTGGTCTCTAAGGAAATGATGGCATGACGTGTTTTCCTTTTATATCCTTTTTCCTTCTTTGCCTTTTCATTCCTTCACTCTTCATCCTGTTTTTCTCCTTTTCCCCGAAGGCTTGTATTAAAAGCTAATTTCATAAAGTAGCTGTCACCAAAACTACCTGGCAATGTGGCCCCATCTCTTACCTTACTTCAGTTCACACAGGTAAATCTCTTGTGCCCCCTCCAAACTCTCAAACTCATCTTCTTTTGCAAAGTGTGTTTGTGTGTGTTGGGGGTGGTGGGGGTAGTGGGGTAGAGAGGAGAGGAGGTTGGAGAGGAAGGGTGTTGTCTGATGCAGGCCCATATGCAACACTGGGGCCAGACCGGGAGTCCTGGGGCAAGTTTCCTCTGTACACCCCAGTTAGATGTTGGGTGACTGGGATGAGAAGGCGGAGCCAGCCACCAGGGGCATGTGAGGGAGGAGAAAGTTTGTAGCACTTTAAGATGTAGCCAGTTTGCAGTCCCAAGTCATTCCCTCTTTTATTTGTTTGTTTGTTTATTCTTGATTTCTGTGGCTTTCACCATCTTGAAACTCTCTGGAGGGAGGCGTGATCTCTTTTGCTCTGAGAGGGATTCCCAGGTTTCAGGGTGAAGTTGAAGGGATTTTTTGTTTGTTTTTTTGTCTGAGCTGAATCTTAGTGCCTGTGACCAGAATAGGGTGTTAGGACAGAATGTCTGGGGGCAGATCTGAAGAGAAGGAGGAAGAAATCAAGAGCGGTTGAGCACTGACTGAGTACTTGCCAACTGTAGGGATCCTAGCCCCAGAATGTTCAGAATCCAGGTAGTCTGAGTGCTGCTTGGCACGCGGCCCCTCCTCCCCTATCAAGAAAAAAAAAAAGTCTGGGTCTTGGGAAGTTGAACTGGTCCTAGACCTGGGCTCTGGGAGCTGCTGGCCACCACAGTAACCCGAGAGCTGAGAGGGGGAAGAGAGGGGGAACCAGAGGAGGACTTGTCTTCCTAGCAGGAAAAATAGATGTGTCTCGGAATAAACAAACCATGCATGGGGGAGGGGATGGCTTGCTGTGAACAGAAGGAGGAGTGTCTGTGAGGCCGCAGCGTCGGTTAGGAAGGGGGCCACTTCTAGCTTGGGAGAAAATATCCACTGCCTTATATGTTCATTAATGGGCCGGGCCAGTGGAGGGCTGTAACCTGATCTTTTGTGTGTTGACATTAGAGCGTTACTTGGGGAGGTTCTGCTGGGAGGCCCAGGGTTGGACTTCTCACAGGGGAGACCTATCGGTGTCCCCAGTGAGGGAAACAGCCCTTGGGTCACAGAGGCTTGTGGGCGAGTTCGTGCATTGCTCGGGGTGAGCTACTTTGCTACTTCGCAGATCACCGGCTCAAATGAGGGTTGGCTTAAATGAGGGTTGGGGGAAGAGAAAATCAGGCTTGGGATCTTTTGTAGAATTTAGTGGAAAATGGTCATGGAGAAGAGGTGTGAGGCAAGATTTTGCAGAAGAAGAAATAAATAGGAAGACACGTTCCCCTGGAGTCCTTGTTCTGTTTCTGCTGTTATCTTAACTTGGAATTCCATTAGGGGCTGGATCAATACTTCTATGGCAAAAAATTGTGCCTCTAAGACAGGAGAGCTCTCTCAATGTGGTCATTATTTTTAGTCATACTTCAGTCTCTGCTCTAATGCTTCTCTACAGTTACGTACAAGGAGGAAGATGAGGAGTAGCTAGCTGGTTGGGGCATCCTTTCTGGGTTCCTGTGGAGACACTGAAACTTGGCTGGGCCTGTGCCTCTTAGAATGTCAGTTTTCCCTTGGAGACTTGAAATTTAAATTGAAACCAGAAAGCTCTTGAAGGCGGACCCAGCCAATGAAGCCCTGTTTTCTCTGATGCCCAGGAATGGGAAATAATTTTTTTTCTGATGGCATTTCAAGTTGCCTCAATGTTGCTTCTGCCAGAAGAGTGGAGGAAATTGTTATGAGCACATTAGCATTGTCAGGAGTTACAGTGCCTTGAAAGTGGGATGGTGTTACTTCAATTGTTCAGGGATCCCGTATGTGGGGGAGTCCTGGGGAGGAGGTGGGGGGGTGGTAGGAGACTGTTCTTGTTTTGAAGGGATAGCAGCATTGGCCTGAAGAAAGGAAGCTTCACGGAAGTCATGCTGCACATCATTTTGCCTGGTCCCAGGGTTTTCAGAAGCAAAGCAGGCCAATTCCATTCCTAACTCATGACACATTGGGAAACCTGTTGAGTTTCTCAGAATGCTTTGGGCTATTGTTGAATGAGGATGTCTCCCATCATACATACTGCCATAAGTCTGGGCTTCTTTTTGAGCTATTTTTAAAGGCAACCCTGGTGTTTTACAAACTCCTTGTGAAATCACAGATACTTTGGCTGGCCAAATACTCGATAAATGCAGGAGAGAAAACACCAAGATGTCCACAGAGTGTTCTTTATGAGCACAGGGCAATGATGCCAACCTCCATTTTTGCTTAGCTCTGATTTTTAAAAAATCTCCGTTCTGTGTCTTCTATTAGATTCCGAGACACATCAAGTTTAGGTGATATACAGTTTCAGGGGACTGGGACCTTAGATAACTGAATCTAAGTGAATGGCCCTTACGGTTGTCATTTAAAAGTTTTGTAGGTTCTGGCCAGAGCAGCTTTTCTTGCATAGCTGGCTTCTTACCCATTGGAAGGTTCCTTCTAAGATTGAGGAAACATTATTTTAATGGCCTGTGGCTTAGAAAGCAGTGGCTGACTTCATACCCTGGTCAGAGCAAGTGGTACCAGGGTTGAATCAGTAATTAATCAGCCTGATGTCCACACAGGATCCCAGGGTGGGGGTGGGAGGCTACAGTCAACCCCTCTCAAGAGCTGATTATAGATAATTTAAAAACAATGGCAGGCAAAAGGTGGACTGAGCTGACTCTCAAGTGGGGGGACCACTTTGCCTTTCCAGGTGCAGGGAAGGGAGAGGGAATGGATGCTGGGCAGAGAGGAGTTTCAGAACTTTGCCAGCTTGGAAAAATGCTTCCCTGATCCACCCCATCTTTTTCCACCCCAAATATTCCCTTTCAAATGTGTGGCAGTTTGTTCTTTTTAAAAACGTCTTTGTGTCACCTCTGTCCCTCCATGCTCTTGAGGAGGGAGGCCAGGGAAGCGTGTTCTTTCCATTCAGAAGATGAGGCAGTGGATCCACTGGTTAGCCTGAAATGACACGCTGGTGGCTGACCTCGGGCCAGGCGGTGGAGGAACTGTGTGAAGAGCCTCACACCTGAAGTGACAGTATCTGCTCTGGATCCTGTCCCTGCTACCTCCCATTTAAATGACCCCTGGCTCATTATATAACCTCCCTGATCCTCCATAACCTAATCGGTAAAATCAGGATAAAGATGCTTACCCTGTCTGCTTCACGGGGGTGGTGAGGATTAAATAATACCAGCTAATTTCTGTAATTGAGCTCTGGAGGATTTCCATGCTGCCTCCTGGAAACTGGGTCTGCGATTATTGTCAACACAGTCCAGAGATTCCTAACCACTTGGAATGATCAAAAGCACCAGCAAGGACCCCCTGTGCTCTAATAATTCAACTGACATTAAAATAAATTTACATATGTATATATATTTGTATCATGCAAACGTTTATACCATGTTTGTATGTGTGTGTGTGTATATATATATATTTTGTTGTTTTTGCTGTTTTGTTTTGTTTTTGTTTTTGTTTTTTTATTTTTATTTTTTAAGTTGGAGTCTCACTCTTGTCTCCTAGGCTGGAGTGTACAGTGGCACACTCACGGCCACTGCAGCCTCGACCTGCTGGGCTTAGGTGTTCCTTCCGTCTCAGCCTTCCAAGTAGCTGGAACTACAGACGCACGCCAAAATGCCTGGCTAGTTTTTGTGATTTATTGTGAAGACGAGGTCTCATCAAGTTGCCCAAGCTGGTCTCGAACCCCTGGGCTCAGGCAACCCTCTCACCTCTGCCTCCCAAAGTGCTGGGATTACAGGCTGAGCCACCGCGCCCAGCCTGTATGTATTTATATATATTTATATCAGTTGACTTATTCAATGCTACTGTGCTATGGACATCTGAGACTGGCAATGATGTTCCGGTGCCAGTCCAACTGGACTCAGTGATGTTCCGGTGCTCAGGAAATGCTCTCTGAGCTAAGAATCAGCAGAAGAAAAGGAAAACAACACAGAAACACACAGAGGGGAGCTGAGAGGGAGAGGGAGTGGGGGAAGGTTCTCCACCAGGGAACATAGCAGTTGAGTTGTGACACGCAGGACAGAAGTTTTTGCTTCTCTAAAGAAAGGAACTGACAGCAGAGTTGCCTCAATCCTAGCAAACACCGGAAGTTCTCTAGAATTAGGAAAGTTCTTCATAGCCCATTGGATCCTGACTTTCATGTGACCCTCCTCCTAGCCTTTCCCAGTCTGTAGCTGGTTTGCCCTGTCCAGCAGCCTCACTGGGCACAAGTGTTCTCCAGTGAACCCCATTTGACGCAATACACCCCAGACCCTGCTCCCATCAAACGGGTTTGCTCACTGACCCTGGGCACTGTGTACACCTACGGATTTCCACACCTCAGCTCTTCTGTGTCACTGCCTCTCTTGGAAGGTACCCTGACTGGTCTTGTTTAGCCAGAGCAGGTTAGGACAGCTGGCTGTAATCAGCCCCCTCCCTCCGTGGGGGCTTACAAGTCACCCTTGTCCCTTTCCCAGAGCACTTCAGGCCTAAGGCACTTGCCAGACGTCCTCATCATGCCACTTTGTTGTCTCTTGTCATTTACCCTCCCCCAAGCTGTGAGCCCTTCAAGGAGGCAGCCAACTTTACCCCACAAAGCCTTGCAACTGTTAATGAATGATTTCTGTTGCCTGAGTGAATCACAGCATTTATGGAGAGAGAGATTAATCTAGTCAGTGTTGTCTAAGGTGTGCTAACACAGTGAGGACCTCTTAGAGTCAATAGTAACTCCCTATGTTAATGGATTTTTATATTTTTGGCTATTTTTCAGCGACAATCACTCAATCTCAGTTTCTATCTTAAAGAGTAAGAGTTAGTGATGTTTTTACCACATGTAATTCCTCTCAGTCACCAATTCACTCATTCATTCAATCATCAAATTCTTATTGAGTGCCCATTGGCGTCTCCTCGCCACTCTCACACACACTGCTTCTGATGTTCTCTGAAAATTCCTGTTGCGTTTTCCGTCCACCATACTCCTCTTGGCACTTCACCATGCAGTCTTCTCTGTTGCTTGAGTTCAAGTGCTCCTCCACTCTTTGGTGATGGAGTGAGCCTGGCCACAGTGGAAGAGAGAGAAGAAAAGAGAGAAGGCAGTGCTGAGGAAGGCACCCATGGGAGAATGGACCAAGGGAGATGAGAGGGGCACATAAGGGGGTACCCAAAAGAACTAGAATTACCTCTTGAAAGGTGGGCCTCTCATAGTATAGACTTCTCCTGCTAGCTAAGTGTTCTAGGAATCCATCAACATCAGTGGACCAGATAGCACTGCGGTGAGAGACTGCACTCGGCTTCAGTGAAATTTTTTTGGAGATTCTTACAATACGTTTGTTCATTTCATTCTGGGTGATTTACATGAACAGCCTGCCCACACTGCCCTGAGTATTCAGTAGTTTTTGACCAAAACAGCACAACCCCTTTGCCCCACTCTTGCTATTTACCCCATCTTACCATGAGCAACTTTTTTCCTGTTTCCCCTGGTGAAAAAAGTCCTCAAAGGGAAATGTTTTGTGGATATGGAATAGGTCAAACAAACAAACGGCAGAAGAACTAAAAGGCATCAAAATGGACGAGTTCACAAACTGTTTTGAGCAATGGAAAAAGAGTCTTGATAGGTATATTGCGTCCAACAGAGAGTGCTTTGAAGGTGATTGAAGTTTAAACATGTAAGAATAAATACACAAGTTTTCATAAATACATTTCTGGTTTTGTAGGGGGTGTCTCTTCTTGTATGACAATGTGGATCAAGTAGTTCTGCCTTTCTTCTTAGCTTGACCCATTGTAAAGTGAAGCAGTTTGGGCTGAAACAGGGAGTCCCTTCTGAGATTCTGGGACTCTGTAGCCTGAGAAGCCCCAGGAATTTTAAAGGTGTCTTGAAGGTCAGAGCTCCTCAGGCCACTTGAATGGTGCCCCCAACAACTATCCAGACCAATCCCACTGAAGCATTTGATGGGGTTAAGGGAGTTACAGAAGGGGAAGGTGGTGCCCTGGGGTAAACAGAATTGGGAGAAGCTCCCTGTTAAACAGGAGAGAGTCAGGCTTGGAGGCGAGGCAAGGGGAGAGGAGAGAGAGGGCCCCATGCAGACTCACTGCAAAGGGTATGGTGGACAGAAGAAAAGGATCAACTCATCTGCATGTCATCTCAAGACTTGCCCTCTTTGGTGACATAACTGAGTTGCATCAAGGGAGATGGTCCAGACAGAGACAGAATCTAGAAAGTCCAGAATGTGTCCTCTAGCTGGGCTTTTGCTACTGCTTCCCATGCCCAGGGGACATTTGGAATCTCAGCCCTGGACACTTTGGTCACCTCATGGATCTAGGGGCTGGCTGTCATTTCCCTACATGGATTTTTTATTTTTTTAAATACATGTTTTTTTATTTTAAAATTGTGGGGTGCAGTTAAGGGTTAGGTATATAAATATGCATTTTGCAGGTACCCTCGTTGATGAGGTGTACCCACCCCCACCCCACCCCCCGTCCCCAGACAGATGGCCCTATGTGGATTCTAAGAAGCATAAGCCCAGGGCCCTGAGTGTCCTCTTCCTCCCCTCTGGCCTGTACCACCACGTGGTGGCCTATGTTCAGTAATGGCTAGTGGTTGCTTTGTGTGTGTTTTGGGATCAGAAGGAGTGACCCACAGTTTGTGCAAAGCCAGAACCTTCTGTGGTTTTGGTTGGAGTGAAATCAGGAGAATTGACCTAAGGTGCTATAACAGTGTTATGTGGGATTTCTGAATTACCTAGGAGCAACCAGTTGGATATCTAGGAGGAAGAAGCCTCTGAAAGCTGCTGAAATTGCTTTTGCCCCAGGATTTAGCAAAGGAGTTGGGATAAACACATGTTAAAAAGGAGCCAGTGATACTGTTAGTCAAATTTGATAAAAACATCATGTCTTCATTATTCCTTTTATATGCTGATAATTCACGATTCTGTACCTAGCGGGGGCTTGAACATGTGGCTTGGAAAGATCAGAGAAGCTAAATTTGATGGATCCAACATAGTAGCTCATTGGAAGCAGTGGGCACAGGTATAGGAGAATAATGAAATCTGGGTAGCAAGTCCTGTACAGTTGTCAGTGGCTGTGTCTCTAACTTTTTGTTATTTAAGCAATGAGATCTTTGATTTTTTTAAAAAAAGTATTGATTAGTAGTGGTGACTAAAAAGGATGATTGGATGTGAAAGTTCTGTGGGCTTTCTTTCTGCATATTGCTTTGCACTGTCAGTGTCTTGATCTTCAAATATTTATTAAAGTATCAGCACTGTAGCTTGTGGGAGCCATTGTGCCCCGTACTCTTGGGTAGGAAGGGTCCACTTTGTGATGTGGCTTTTGCCCTTGGAGAGTGGACAGTGTATCTGAAGACACATGCTGTGTTCAAGTGGAACACATCCGACTATAGCCAAAGTAGGAACATGATTCAGAGTGGAATTTTGCTATTTGTGTGATCAGGGGTAAGGTGAAATCAGGGACAGCTTCAAGGAGGATATGTTTGGGTTTTGATGGAAGAAGTGGAAGAAGGGGACATTCTTGGCATGTAGACCAGCTTTGGCCTAGGGACAGAGGTGGGATGCAGCTTAAGTATGAGTTGGTAATTGCCGCAAGGAAATGAACACTAATTGTGAGCATGTCCTGCACCTGGCAGGAACAGGATAGCCTGGAGCTGAGGGTCATGGCTGATGTTGAAGGAAGACCACCCACGACAGACACCTTGCTGGTCTGAGGTCTTCTGTCGACAGCAGGAAGAACAAAACTCAGAAACCTCTACGTTGGACTTTGTCTTCATTCAAGCTCATCGACTTTCCAACTCTTGTATTCAGCAAAATTACTCTGCTCGTTGACATTAGACATGATTGTGACCAGACTCTGATGGGTGCTGTGGGGAATCCCAAGAGATGGAGTGAAAGATGCCTTAGAATTCATTAAAAACCAGTGGAGTGGCAGCCCACAGTCTTCCAGGGTTAATAACTGGGAGCTCAGGTAGGCCAGCATCTCCAGGGGTTAGTCTGGTCAGAGACAATTTCAAGGAGCAGGTGGGACTTCAGATGAGTTCCTGACAATGGAACAGTCTTGGGTAGGCACAGAGTGGCAGGAAAGATCATCCATTTGGTAACGTAGGGGGAGAATGAAGACCGGTTCAACACAGGGCTCTGTGGTGTGTCAGGCTCAGGAAGGGTAGAGTGGGGTCCTGTAAGAAGCTGGGCAAGGCTGCCCCTCCCTCAACTGAGATGGGGAGCCATGACCACAGCTTTTCTAGTATAAGAAGAGCCATTCTAGGGAGGAGGCGGGTGACCAGTCAGAGACATCCACCCTCTCTGCACACAAAAGAACCCTGACTAATCTGTGCCACCAGCTGCTAGGTCCTGTCTGCCACCAACTCTTTAGTCTGGGGTTCAAAAGAGGTATCTTTAGGACATGTAAGTATTTGGAATGGGGATGGGCCACTCTGGTGAACATAAAACTCTATGATCCTGGTACTTACCTCCAGGAGTGTAATGTGTAATTGGAGAAAGATGTATACAAGTTTCAGTAACAATGCCATGTTGAAATGACAGTTCAAGATAACTAGAGGAGAAATATCCTAAAGAGAAGAAAGTGGAGTGAATATTTGTTGAGTTCTCTGATATGCCTAGCATCTCCTTTGCAGCAGAAACACAAACATGCCAGTGTCAGATTACACTTTGTGTTCAAATGACAATGGATTGCTGAATCAGATGGTTGAGAAGTCAAGGAATTTGAATTAAGATTGAACAGGTAGTGGGCTCAAAGTGAGAGAGCTTTGAAAAAGACTATTGTTATCTCTTTGATCATTCAATTTATCTTTGTTGTCTCGTAAGTCTATCATTGCTATCCCTAGCTTACAAATGGTGTGGCAGAGGACTACTGATGCTGAGTATTTGAAGACTGGTGGTGTTGTGGTTTAAATAACATTTGGAGTCAGACACTACTACCTCTGTGATTTCATCAAATCCCTCAATGTTGATTGTCTTGCCTGTACAATGGGCACATCACTGGCTTAAATCAGATAGTAAATCTGGGTTAAATCAAATAATAAACTTAAAGTTAAATCCAGTGACAAACTTATGTAAGCTTGCAGCATACCTGAGGCATGCTAAAAGTTAGGATCACTTTCTGTACCTTTCTCTACCATGTGGATTTCTCTACCTTACTTGAACAGTAAAGATTATGGTCGGAATGACTTCTTATTGGTCTACCTATTTCACTGATTTCAGCACTATGCTGCATATGCTATTTACCTTATTCTTTGTAAGATTCTGTGGAGAGAATTAGGAAGGGAGGATGAGAAAACTGATGCCCAGAAAGTTTAAATGATATGGCAATTCCAGTGGTGAACTGGTTATAGAACTCAAGTATGTAGAAGTAACCATGAGCTTTAGGTCAAAAGCTGGCATAATTTCATGTGTTAGATGTGCTTAATGTAAAAGTAAGACTTTGGAATCATATACGCCTGGATTTGATCGTGGATCTAGCACAGGCAATGTGTGTCTCTGAGGAAGTCATTGACCTCCCTGGGTCTTAATTTCTCCATCTGCAAACTGAGGACAGTGTCTTCTGCACTGCAGAGCTGTTGCCAGTATTAAATTGATAACGACAGTAAAAGATCATCTCAGTTACTGGTATTGTTCACCTCTCCCCTTTTACAAGAGTGCACTTTTCTGACTGCTGAGAAGAACACAAGCAATAAGAGGTGCCCCAAGGCCAGGACTCAGCCTGCTCACTTGAGGATTGACCCAGTCAAGAATGTAGAGATTGTTCCTAGGAGCCAGGACCCAAGGCTCATGCTGTTGTGTTGTGTTATTGGTTCCCAGAGGAGACACTGTTTTTGCAGTTAGATCTGGATCTGTTAGTAGATAGTGTGCCTGACCTCAGGATTTAGAAGTTTGATCTGCCTCTTGCTATCCTGGAGATCCCCAAGCCCAGAGACTGTGTTAGGTTCAGTCAACCCTGCTGGGCTGAGCTGCAGGGCCAGCAGGATCCAATAAAAAGCAGGAAGATACTAGTCCTGGCTTTGAAGAACTTACAGTTGTCAAGTTGCAGAGGCAAAGCTCAGTGCTCAGACTTGGCAGATGTGGAAGGGGCCATGGACCTCACCTCTTGTCTCATTGCATTATAGAAATGAACATGGGGAGAATCAGGGAGGAAAATAAACTTCTCCAAGGCCACCAGCTCCAAGTGGGGGAAGCTGGGAATGGAATATGGAATTCCTGACGGAGCCAAACAGGGAACAGGAAGGGAGCAAGACTCACACAACAGCAGAACACTCAGGTTAGCAGATACAAGTTAAACTAGCTGTCTGTGCTTCCTATTGCTTGAGAGGGTGGAGGAGATTGGTCTCCAACTTCTGTCCCTCAGAGCTTGACTTGGAGTCTGTGAAGAGATGGTAGTAGCACTTAGCCAAATGCTAGCTTGGGTGACAGGCTATGGGAGTAAATCAAACTTAACAAAAAGTTTGAACACTTCCTAAAGTGATCCAAGTATGCTCTTTCATAATTATTATCTCATTTCATCTTTAATTACTTCTCAAATAACCCTTGAGGTAGAATTATTACCCGATTTCCAAATGAGATTTGAACAGATTAAAAATGTTTCCCAAGAACACAGTTACTAAGTGGGAATGAGTCAAAGTCATCTAGATCTATTACATCAAATCAGTACTGCTTCTTTCATCCTTTTCAGGAGAAACATGGCTTGGGCACTTACTGTTGGACAGTCACTCTGTAAGCTTTGAGTTGTATGAAGACCCAGTTAAAACTTGGCACCCATCCTCATGAAGCACCTGGTCTAGGGAGAGAGACAGACAAGTCAGTGAAATATTGAAACACACAGTTTGCTACATGTGTTGGTAGCAGAATAGACAGAGAAATGAGAGCAAGACTATCTCGTCTGTGTGCATGTGTTGTCATTGTGTGTGTGCACATGTGCATGGAAGAAGAAGAGTTAGAAAACAAGAGTCCAAACAGTCACCTGAAGGAGGTGAGACTTGAGCCCATTTTTGCAGAAGAACTTAGAGGTAACCAAATAGAGAAAGGAGAAAGTGCTGGCCAGCCACAGGAGCTAGTACGTTTTCATATACAGCAATGCACATCAGTGGGGCTCAGGACATCAGCAGCTCATGAGGCACTACTGGAGAATGTGGTAGGTGAAGTATTTAGGAAATGTGACCAGGACTATGCCACCCAAGAGTGGAGTATCAAAAAGTCACTGAGTGGGAGCTTTGTCCTTTGCTGTAGATGGTCGATGTATTTGCAGAGTCAGAGAACTGTGATGTAGAGCTGCCCCTCCCTTTGCTGATTGAGAGCTGGATGATAGTTGGGTCACCTGGTTTATTTTCCAGTGTTGATGGAGCATTGACTCCAGGTGTTTCTGCAGCAGGAAGAAATTCAAGAAACATTACTCAACGTCATAGGCACCTGAGTCAAATGGTGTCTGGCTGGCCTCTCATTCAACATTCTCTGAGTGCATAATTTGTAACATCTCTCCACATATCAGGAATTGTGCCAGGCTCTCAGAACTACCATGGTGAGCCAAACAGACACAGGCCTTACCCTCAAGGACTTACCATCCTGTGGAGGAGGCAGAGTTGAAACCAAGAGTGGCACAAGCATTATTTGATTATATAATAAGTGCTAAGAAAAAATATTTTGCCTACAAAGGCACAAACAGGAGTCCTAATCTGGTTTGTGAAGCTCAAGGAAGAGGCATTTGACCTCAGCTTGGCGATGAAGAAATACTGACTCCAAGGGGCGGGGACAGATGTCAGGTGCACGCAGAGTCCCTTGAAAAGTCACCTGTGACTCCTACCTAAAGGCCTTAAAAGATGTTAAAGAAGCATGAATAATCAACTGCCCCCCAAAAGCCACAGTCTGACAGTCTTTTCAAAATCTGAAGATCCCTATCACTATAGGCCAATGAACCTGGGTTGAAAATACAGTTGCATCTCTATCTGTAATTTGGTAGGATCACACTCCAACCCTGTAGACCGTTTTCCCCCTGTGATCAGAGATTCATGATTTCTGTCAACCAGAAGGATGGGTAGTCATCAGGTGTACTACATGGGCAGCTTTAACGAAAACATCTGAAGACTGTCCTCTTTCTCACATCATCATATGTATTCTCAGAGGCTACAGTTCTCAAAAGACAAATGGGCAAGGCTGGATGGGGATGTTTGGGAGGAGTGGAAGTAGGGCATTGACTCCTTGGTAGAGATGTGTCTCTAAGTAAAGTTCTGAAGTAAATGGAGTCTTTGTCACAGTGCATATTATAGAATTTAGCTGAGTTTTCAACAAATCCAGCAGAAGAAACCCTTCTTAGCAAAACTGTCAGTGTTTTCTAGTAAATGCTTAACATCCTGTTCTTCAGATTTTTTTTGTAAAGCCCTGATTTGTAAAATTTTCTCATTCCTGTAGTGTAAACACTTCCACCCAAAACTTACTTTTCAGGCTACCAACTTGATTGCAAGGGAGTTGGAAAGACACATACTCAGTGGGATCTCATGAGTCCTCAGGGGCCGGCTTCAGCATACCCCGGTACTATTCACTAGGAATGTAGATGACCCCTGGTAACAGCAAAACTCACAAAGAGGATTTGAGTGGCTTCATGATAGATGGAAGGTAGAGTCCAAAGCAGAAAAACACTTCCTCTGTAGGTCAACACTTTCTTCATCTTACTCTCTCCTCATCAGAGCATGAGTAAAAAACAGAATCTAGCATGAGGCCTGAGGGGGAAAACACTTAAGCAAAGGTAAAAGGAGCAATATTGTGAAAATTGTTTACTACAATAGCAACATAAGAATGTTAGAAAATTTTCTGACATCTCCAAGAAGAAGAAGTATGATCCAGTGAAAGAGGAACAGAAAAGAACAGAGTGGGAGCATGCTGAGATGAAAAGACATTGAAGTCCACTGAAAGAGGAGGGATAAAGTCAAGAAAGGTTGCAGGGATATAAATTGTGTAGTTACGGCATGAAAATTTCACAGGGAGGTCAATAAAGGCAAAGGGGGCCTGGAAAATAAAAATCAAATCAGTATTATGGTAGACGGTTTGGAGTATGCTTTTCTACAAGGCAAAAGAAAGAACTAAAAACAATGTGAGAGAAAATGACAGAAATGGAGAACAGAGATAAGTGCTCTATAGCACTAAGAATTTCAGGACTGAGTTAGAAAGAAACTAGAGCCCTTTGGTGGAAGAAACTATCAAATGAGTAATTGAAGGGAACATACTTGAACTAGAAAGACCCTGCATCTACAGATCCAAAAGTCTCATCGTGTTCTAGGAAAACAAGAGGGAGAGAGAGCCCTATACTACAGTCATGTTGTCATTAATAAACTCCTATTATGATGAAAAAAGAAAGTCTTGCATTATAAAGGCATAAAGCAGGCTGCCTACAGCAAACAAACAAAAAAAAACAGGCAAGTCTCCATTTTCCCCCCATTATTTTAAATGGCAGAAGACATTCTATGAAGTTTTGAGGCAAAAAATTCTGGCCTGAGAATGACATAGTCAGTCCAGCATCTTTTATGTGTACAGATGAAAGAAGAGCCTGGTGTTATGGGAATGTATAGAGCCTGGAACCAAGGGAGGCCTGAGAATAAAGAGTTGGGGGACTTTGGAAAGGGACAGAAATGAGGCAGACCACTCCTCCTCCATTTGTGACTGCTGGCCTTGAAGACTTTTGAGGTGCATGTTCCTTATTTATTTCTTAATAAGGAACACAGAGTTCTACTATCCAAAAATGAAATAAAAACCACAATCTAATGAGGTAGGTCAGGAAGAGATCATGTTCCCCTTTTTGTTGATGTGACGGTGAGGCTGACAGAGGCTTATGAGGGCTCCTAAGTGGCAGAACTAGGCCAACAATGAACTTCTTTTGACTCCTGTGGGAAATGCTAAGAACTCTGTCAGTTTTACCATATTGTCCCTTTGGAAAGCAAAAGTTGGGGTGATGGTAGCCTATGTGTGTGTGGTGCACTGGGAGCAAATCAGAAGGCAGAAGGGAACGACGCTGTGATGCCCAGCTTGAGTTGCTTTGCCCACTTATTAGTTCAGTCAAATAGTGTTTCTTGAGTGTTTGTTATATGTTGGGCACCGTCCTAGATGTAGAGATTGCATGGATGACTAAAATGCAACTGGTCTATTCTTAAGAGACTCAGAGGACCTCCGTAAGGGAGACATAACTTTACATACAGAATGATAATGCCTGTAGTGGATAGGAGTAAGCACATAGATCGAGCAAAGTCCAAGGCACCAGTTTTTGGTTTTCAGAGGTCTGGGTGAAAACCAGAGTGCTGGGCCCTAACTGCCCCCCCCAACACACACACCCATGGAGCCCTGATTCAGTGAATGGGGCTCGAGAACTTACATTTCCACTAACTTCTAGGATGAATACAAGGTTCACAGGCAGCAGGTGGATAACATATTTTTCACTGGGAAAAATTCTTCCATCTTTCAGAGGGGAAAGCAATGAGGACAGACTCTCTGGGACTAATTTGGGTATGAGACATATCTAGCCAAGCAGGATTTTTCTGATCACTCAGAGGAATAATTATCTAGCTTCCAAGTACTCATTGTGGAGTGTCCCCATAAGTCTGTGGCTATGCAAGGTGAGATTACACAATGTTAAGTATGGAAGACATGGGTCCCCGTCCGTTCATTGCGGAGGCCAGTGTGGATGGAGGAATCTGAGTGGTTCCTCCAGTTTCCCACTCCCTGTGAATAGCGAAGCCAGGACTCTAGGATCAGTGTTCTTTTCAAGTACTTCATTGCCCCTTTGTTTCCTTCGGGTGTGTTAGGCAGTTTTCTCCTAAGCAAGTTTTATATTCCCTCCTCCACCCGGTACCCCACTGCCTTTCCTGCCCAAGTCCTGCAGGCAGCCACGGAAGGGTTAACTTTTCCTGGGCTGGAGGCCTGAGCCAAGTACAGAGTGTCCATTGTGTGCCCGCCCCCTCAGGAGGAGTTGCTGACTGCTGGAATGTGACAAGGCAAAACATTTTCACCTTGTCTTGGCTTCCCCAACTCTGTGAGTGCGTGAGTGTGTGCATGTCACACACATACATGGCAGGCCTGCATCACCAGAGGACTCACAGTTGACTCCCAGACTCACCTAAAAAGTGAACTGTGAGTTTGGGTGGCAGGTATGTGCTGGGGAGAAGTCTCAGGGAAAACAACAGCTTTGTGTACTGGTGAAGTAAACAGACAGGTTAGGTTTCTTTACTCTTTGCTTTTGAGAGTTTTTTTTAACATTTTTGTTTCCAAAGGTGTAGGGCATGTGTGGACACAAGGGACTGGATTAAAATCCACAGGATAGGCAGCAAATCTGGCAGGCACCCCCTGAGTAGGTGGAGCTGCAGTTGGAGTAGTTTGAACCTTAAGTCTCTGCATAACTGTTGGGGAGGGTGGGATGGGGGTGTGTGAATCAATTTTCATTTAGAGAGAGCTTCTTGAAATCCTCCAAGGATCCAGTCCTGCACTGAATGCGAAGGGAATGTAGGCATTATACAACCTAGTCGATCTCAACCCCATACTGAATTGTAGTCAAGTTAGAAAAATAAGATTGACGTACTCAAGACTACTAGAAGACAAAGTAAGATTGGAATTTAGTGGAAAACTATCCAGCTGGGCACGGTGTCTGTTGAACCAGGGAGTGAGTGCCGTGGTCCATCTGGGGTTTACAAAATGTTGCCATGGAATGGTGAAGACATGGGCATAAGTGAAGCTATGGGAGGGCTTTTGGGATCTTGTTTGTTCATTTGTACATTTGGTCCTTCATGCAACAAATATTTGGAAAGCACCAATCATATGCCAGGCATTGCACAGATCAGAGGAAGGGGATGTAAGAGCAGATTCTATAAAAAGAAAAAAAGAACCAATACAAAAAGGACTCTGTGCTTGTCATGTCACTGTGGACTGGTTTGTCTTGAGTAGGAAATGCCTGCTGGTGGTTAATGAGCTTTGGACTCTTAAGGTGAGACCAGTGTGGAAAGTCTGGAATGGGCCAGGCTCGGTGGCTCAGTCTGTAATCCCAGCACTTTGGGAGGCTGAGGCAAGTGGATTGCCTGAGCCCATGGGTTCAAGATCAGCCTGGGCAACTTGGCGAGATCTCGTTTCTACAATTAAAAAAAAATTAGCTGGGTGTGGTAGCTCGTGCCTGTAGTTCTGGCTATTTGGAAGGCTGAGGCAGAAGGATCGCAGGAGTCCAGCAGGTTGACCCTGGGGTAGCCATGAGTATGCCATTGCACTCCAGCCTGGATGATGGAGTGAGACTCCAACCCCAAAAAAAGAATGGATTGGGACTCTTTGAAACTGCACTGGTGTTTCATCTATAGTGTTTATTGGGACCTACTCAAATTGCCCTGGTTTCATTCCTCAAGCAAGAAGAATCAGGTTTCAACCGAGCCTTCTTATGGCACTCTACCTCTAATCCAACACTTGTACCACACACCAGAATGCCAGAATTCTCTTCCTAAGGCATAACTTTGATAGTGTCCCTTCCCTACTGACTCTCCTTAAATGGCTTCCATTACCTGTAAGATAAAATCCAAACTCATTAGAGTTATGTTCAAGGATGTCTGACTGCAACCACATTTTATTTATAGCTGTACCTCTCACCAGTCCCCATTGTGTGCCATAGCCCCTTGCAAAGCATCAACTTTCTCTTTCCTGAGTACCAGTCCTGACCTCATGTCATGTGTTCTGTCTGCCATGTCTTCCTTCCACCTTACCTAGAAAACCCGTCAAGACCAAAGCCTGATCCCATATTCTTCTGAAGCCTTTCTGCGAAGTTTCTTAGCCATCCACACCTAGCCCAAGTGGAGAACATTGTTCTTTTCTTTTATTTCTATCTTTTATTGCAGCACATACAAAATTCTGCTTTGTTTTGAGACTATTTGTCAAATCTCTCTTCAAGAGTATAACTTTCTTGAGAAAAGAGTTTGCATTTTCATTGTATCTTAGGATTTTGACTTGGAGAGCTGAAAAAAGATTGTTGAATTAAATTTTCATTTTTTTGGATCTCTTATTACTTGAATTTTGAGTGTTGTAACTTTTTCTTCTACATCTAATTAGTTATATATGTATGTATGTATGTATGTGTATATATATAGAGAGAGAGTTAGATATAAGAAACTTTGAAGTGAATCTTTTTTTCATTGGAGATATTTTCTTAATGTTAATAATGCATTCACTTTACACCCCATCCATTCATCTAAAGTTTAGTTTTCATTCTTTAATCTCATCACAAAATCTACAACATAATCTTTCCTCTTCTGGTTTAAAGGTCCACATTCATTTCATTTAGGAACTTTTAAAGTAGATTATGCCTTACCTTTTGTTCTGAGTCAAGGATACTTTGTAGATGAGTGTTGGAGAATTAAAAGATAACACTGGAAATTCCTGCCAAGTCGAATAAACCCTGAGAAACTATAAGAAAACATGGCTTGAAATTTGCATGGATCTGGAGTGAAGACTGAGAAAGACCCACTGGGTTCTTATTGCTTTACAAGCAGGGAAATGTTCTAGGGCATGTTGATGTCTCCAGGAGCAGGTGTGGTACCTGACCCTAGTAAGAGAGGCCTCAATGAAGTTGACTTGAATATAACTTAAAAAAATTATATATGTTTTCGACCAGGTAGACAGGATAGCTTACATGAGACAAAGAATCTTGTAAGTAGAAGAAACATCAAGTGTCCTCTGGTCCAACTGCTCTCTGTGGCATGGGTCACTGGTAGGTAGCTGTTCTCAGTATGTGCCTGACAGCTTCAGCCAAGATGCTTACACTGTCACTAGGGAAACCTCTTCTTACTTAGAAACGCTGTACTCACTGGATCTTCCCCGAAGTGGGAGCAATTGAAAATGTGTCTTTCTGCAAAGCTGAGTAGTTTCCTGTAGCCAAGTAAGCTCCTGGGCTTCTCCGGGAACAGGGTCCATGTGGAAGCCCAGCGCTGGCTTCCTGACCACCTTCATCATGGGCGTTAGCTGAAAATGTGCTGATTCCTGGGGGAGAAGATACACACCCGCTCTCGAGGCTTCCAGCTCTTGGCTGTTCTGAATGTGTTTTTGCAGGCATGATTGGGCATTTTCTGGGGGGCACGTTAGCTGGCCAGTTCTTTAACATGATAGGCTCAGAGGTAGAAACCTAGGATGTCCAGTCATGTCTTCTGCTAGGAAACTTGGAGTGTGTTCAGTGATGGAGAAAGCTTGAGTGTGATCTAGTCTACGGTCCAGGATCGCAGGACGTGGTGTTTTGAGGTTTTGTGCAGCCCCGGAACTCTAGGTTTTTGTCTTGAGAATGAGCATTTGGGCTTCCTTTGGGCTTTGAAAATTATGACTTTGAAATTGGGAATATGGGGACATGGTGAGTAAGGGTGAGGATGGTTAAGCTCATCCTGAGATGGTTCTGAGAGAACCTGACTGATTTTTCTTTTTCTTTCTTCTTCTTCTTTTTTTTTGGATCAGGGTCTGACTGTTGCCCAGGAGGGAGTGCAGTGGCACAATCATGGCTCACTGCAACCTCGACCTCCTGAGCTCAAGTGATCCTTCTTCCTCAGTCTCCCCAGTAACTGGGACTACAGTTGCATGCCACCATGCCCAGCTAATTTTTTGGATTTTTTGTGCAGATAGGGTCTTGCTATGTTGCCCAGGCTCCTCTCAAACTCTTGGGCTCAAGCAGTTCTCCTGCCTTGACCTCCCAAGTACTGGGATTATAGGTGTGAGCCACCATGCGCCACCCGCCCCTGACTGATTTTTCTCTTGTCATCTTGGAGGAAGGCAGAGATAAACATCTCGGGGGGTTTCCTGACCCTTTCACAGGCCTATAAAACTCTCCTTCTTTCTCTCTTTCTCTTTTGCTGCTATTTAGATGCAATGTCACTTCATTTCAGAAGCCAGAGAGCGAATGAAAACTTTCCAAAAAGGTTATTTTTTAATCTCAGTAACTGATAATGATTAAATATTTTTCTTTTGTGTTGATGGAAATATTTATTGAGTTTGTTTTCCATTCATCACAGTGTTATTTATGATTTCCCACTGTACTCGCCTTGTTTTCCTTCTTCAAGCCTCGCACCCAAACTTTGTATTTATTTTAAGAAGTAGAGAGAGGTCTTTGTATGCTTGAAATGATGCCTCATGAAAAATGGGTAAGAGGTCAGCTGAATGTTCTTCCTCCCAGGGGGTGCAGAGCTTGGTCCAGGCAGCTTGGGGGTTATGTTCAGCTTTGCAAACTGCTCTCTACACAAGTGCGAGGGAAGTGGTGCAGGGCGTCAGCCCAGTGCAGTTCCCACAGACCTGAGCCTCAACACTTCAGACTTCCCTTTCGTCATGGTTGGTTTTGCCGGTGACTCAGGCAGCTGTGGCTTTGCTGTGAGAAACCTCTAGCTTGTTGCTGGCTGGAAGACTCACCTCTTACCTTTATTCTTGGACCCACAGCCCTATAACATTCATAACAATTGATGAAAGTTTCCTCCTCTGTTCCAGTAAAACCCAATTTGGAGATGTGCACATTTTGGTTGGATGTCTTTCCGCCATTTTTTTCTGATGCCATGGATAAGAAAGGGGCTTCCGGATTGTAGATAGAGTAGCTTTGGGGTTCATTTTCCCTCCTGCCATGGCTAACCATCTGTCTGCTTCTCAGTTGCAGATCTGATCTCTTCTGAACACCTCATCGTGTCTCCAACCCTGGGACTCTGACCCCAGCAGCTGGACCACTTGTGCTTGGAATTTGGGGTGTCCTCTCTTCTCACCTTCCGCTTCTCCCCTCCCCCTCCTGAGAACTCCTGAAGACTGTAGGATTGTCATGGAGTCCAGGGAAATCTTAAGCAGCTCTCGGCAAAGAGGAGGCGAGTCCGAATTCCTGCCGGTCTCCTCTGCCAAGCCCCTGGCTGCTCCGGGCTGCGCAGGGGAAACTTTGCTCTCTGCTCCAGGGCCTGGGAAGGGGATTCCGGTGGGCGGAGAACGTATGGAGCCAGAGGAGGAGGATGAACTGGGCTCAGGGCGGGATGTGGATTCCAACTCCAATGCTGACAGCGAGAAATGGGTGGCAGGAGACGGTCTGGAGGAGCAGGAATTTTCTATCAAGGAGGCAAACTTCACAGAAGGAAGCCTGAAGCTGAAGATTCAGACCACTAAGCGGGCAAAGAAACCCCCAAAGAATCTGGAGAACTACATATGCCCACCTGAGATCAAGATCACCATCAAGCAGTCTGGGGACCAGAAGGTGTCCCGAGCTGGGAAAAATAGCAAAGCTACCAAGGAGGAAGAAAGAAACCACTCCAAAAAGAAGGTAGGACGCCCTGCCTTACGGGCATTTTTGTTTGTTTACCTATTTTTACCGTTTTTATCTTCAACTTTTTAGGGTCTGTTTGCATATCACAGCTGATCCTTGAACAACACGAGGGTTAGGGGTGCAGATCCTGTGAAATTAAACCTTTGTATAACTTTTGAATCCCACCCAAACTTAAATACTAGTAGGCTACTGTTGACTGCAAGCCTCACCAATGACATACACAGCTGATTAACACTTATTTTGTGTGTTCTATGTGCTAGGTACTGTACTTTCGCAGTAAAGTAAGCTAAAGAAAAGGAAATGTCCTCCAGAAAAGCAAAAGACAGAGAAAATACTTTTAAATTCATTAAATGAAAGCAGTCCATTGTAAAGGTCTTGATCCTTGTTAAGGCTGAGAAGGAGGAACAAGAGAGGTTGGTATTGCTGTCTACAGAGTGGCAGAGGTAGAGTGGACCCCATGAGTTCAGACCCATGCTGTTCAAGGCCAGCTGCACTTATTTACTTCTGAATTACCAATCTTCTTGATGGAATATTTAAAACCTCCAGCAGAAATGCCTCTGATATAATCTTGGTATGATGTTAACTTTATTATCATATCTTCTACTCACCTGACAAAAAATAGCTACTAGAATTGCAATTTTGGAGAGTTCCTATTTATTGTATAGCAGCAAACTGGCTGGGTCAGCTAACCCATAACACAATTTTGACTTTGTTTCTTTTAATATTTGCATCTGTTTCATAGTCAAGAGTGAAATGTTGAAAATTTGTAGTCAATCAGAACAGTCAAGAGCTGTTAAAACCTCTTCTTGGTTTCAACCATTGCTACTGTAATCTTTCTAAGATGAATTACTCACCTAACTAAGGAAGCCTAGTCTTTGTAGTCACTGAGGGAGGCTCTCACGGAGCTGCGAGATCATCATTCTGAAAACTGTTGATGAGCACTAAACCCGGAAGTAGAGAAAAAAAAAAGACAGGCAATTGGCCTGAATCTTTGTCCAACACATCATGAACTTTTAAGATTGGACATTGAATGAACTTGGTTGGTTGTCTTTTTCCTCCTAGAAGTCAAACATGGATATGCAAGGCTGGCAGAGAGGTGGTTGGTGATATCCATTGGTTGGGAATGAATGGGGCCAGGATTTGTTGAATTTATTTTGTATCATACAGAGTTACAGTGACCTCCATTTCTGGGGAGTGTTTGACACTCAGCTATGATAGCAGAGGACTACCTTCGTAAAGATGGTTTTTGTGTTCAAGATTCTTTGGGGCTTGGGGACAGCTCTGAAGAAGCCTTTTTGTTGACAGAGTTCTAGGGTTCTAGGCTGTAAGTGTTAATCCAAGTCTTTGTGTCTCTCTCCCTGACATTTGATCATTTGTTTGGGCTCTAGCCATGGTGGATTAGCTAAAAGTGGCACAGATGAATGAACCTACCTCTCTCCTTTATAGCCCAGAAATAATCCAGAACGTTTCTGTTACCAGTGGTTTTTCTGAGCTTTGGGGTAGTTATTTTTAATAAAACCACCTGGAGACATATTTTCTCTTTAGTATAGGGCTTGTGTCCTTCCACATAGCAGGTGTTTTGGCTGATTTGTTGCATTTAATTCAAAGAATGGGCTATCAGAGACATTATAGGGTGATTGACTCCTCATGATTTGCCCTAACCTGGTTTTAAAACTGAAAATCCTGCACCTGGGAACCTCCTCAGAGCCTAGCAAACTGGGATAGCTGGCCACCTTACTTCAACATTTTGGAATACGAAGGAACTTTTAGAAATGGGTTTGTTTTCCCCTCCCCCCACTACAATTTGCTGTGATTTCTGTGTTCTCTGTCATAAAACCAAAGTTATCTCAACACATGCTGAAACTTTTGAGATTCTTGCAAGGAAATGCAGCTGTTCAAATCAGGCTCTTCTTAGAAAGGGAGGCTTTGCTTTAGAGTTGAGACTCTTCAGATTTGAAAAAATGGCTATCTTTGTTTCTGGCTGTTGAGATTTCCTGTTGTGTGCTGTTGTATTTTTGTGTGGGTGGGCTGTTGTGAAAACTGTTGTTACTGTTTACCTTCAATCCTGTCGCTGCCAGGATTTAAGCAGCAGCCCACAGTTTTGGGTGTGCAAACCCAAATTCACTGCCCTAAGAAGAGAATGCGTTGTCTTGGTTAGGTACCACTTTTCCTAAAGCCACAGATTGCTCAAATATAGCCTTCTGCCCAGTGGAATGTCCCAGAATAATGCTTTGGAATTTGTACCATGGGTATGATTTCAGAGCTGAAATGTGCAGCAGACCTCAGTTCTCATATCTGAAAAACTCAGGCTGGTCATTTTCACCCCAAAAGTTGGATGCTCTTTGTGGGCTTCATATGATAGAGATGAAGGTGCGTGTTTGGATATATGATTTGCCAAGTATGCATTTTTGTGCCTCCGCAATCGGGGGAGGTAGAGAGGAAGGAGTGGGGTTGACATTCAATGCACAGTGCTCTTTTAGGATGCACCACGGTAGGAACACACTCCAGAACTTTTTAATTGTTAGGATCTTGCTTCATGTTGTATTTCCCTATTCTTTATTTATACCTAGCACTGTCACTTTCCAGAAACGAATGAATACATATATGATCACTGAGTCTTGGCTACTTGATAGATGACAAGAACATCCTCTGATCTCTATGGGATGAGAATGTTAACTTTATTCCCCTTCAAATTCCTGTTGCTTTTCAGCCAGGGACTAAGAAAAAGCTGGAGTTGAGATTGAAAAGTGGAGACCTTACCTACCATTTGTATGGAAAAGTTCAGAGGGATAATCTTGCAGAAATGACTTATCTTTGTGAATGGGAATATGAGAAGGGACCCCAAGAAGCCAGAATTTATTTATAAAAAGATGTGTATTTATTCTTACATGCTTAAACTTCAGTTACCTTCAAATTTCTCGTCATTTGATGCCATACACCTGTCGAGGTGCTTCTTCCACTGCTCAAAATCATTTTTGAATGCGACAATTTTGATGCCTCTTAGTGCTTCTGCCATTTTTTGTTTCTCCTCTCACATCAGCAAAATGTTTCCCTTTGAGGACTTTTTTCATCTGGGGAAACAAAAAATAAAATTGCTTAGGGTGAGATCAGGTAAAGAGTGAAGGCGGGGCACAGGGGTCATGCCATTTTTGGTAAAAAAACTGCTGAACACTCAGCACAGTGTGGATGGGTGTGTTGTCACAGTAGAAGAACCAGTCACCTGTTTGCCACAACTTGGGACATCTCTTCCACATATCGTGATAGAACCTTCTCAAAACTTCCAAATAAAAACTTTGGTTGACTGTTTGATCTGGAGGAACAAATTCTGAGTATACTATAAGGGAGTCCACATGCTAAAAGATAATTCTGGGTTCTTTTGTTGTCCTCTCTTTTATGTGATCAGTCATTTAAGAGAAGGAAAGACGGAGGGTGATTTGTAAGTAACAGATCAGAATCAAGACCCTGAAATCAGGTCTTCCGAATATTTTTTATGTGATGCACCACTCTTTGAAGAAGTACACAGGGGATGGTCTCCAGAACCAGATGCTACCCTAGGAGCTCAGAAGGGAGCCATGTTGAGCTAGTCATCGAGCAGGTGGTGATCTCTACTTGAGAGTCTGGTGTGTGCTGGCTTTAAGCAGGGTTTGGCAAACTGTAGCCCATGGCCAAATCCATCTCCCTGACTACTTTTGTACTGCCCACAAATAATAGTTTTTACATTTTCAAAAGGTTGGATTAAAGTCAAAAGAAGAACAATATTTTGTAACATGCAATTCAAGTTTCAGTGTCCTTAAATAAAATTTTATGGGAACAGAGTCAAGTCCATTTGTTTACATTTTGTCTGTGACTGCTTTTGTATTGCAGTGGCAGAGTAGAGTTGTTGTGATGACGATGCTATGGTCCTCAAAGCTTAAACTACTGTGTGGCCCTTACATAAAACTTGCATTGATCCTTGACTTAGGGGAAGGGCATAGAGTTCAGGGCTTTGTTTTATCTCAGTTTGTTTTTAATAATTCAGCCTCCAAGTTTTGAGGCTGGGGGAAATTAGGCTGCTTTATTTGCTTTGGTTTTTTTTTAAGTGAATTTATTAATTTTATTCAAGTTGTTGTTTGACAGCCTCAGGCAGAAGCAATTTATTGGATCCCAATGATTTTTTTTTTCTATTGGTTTTTGTAAAAAGAAAACTCCATATGACAATGGTAGCATGGCTTACATATTGTAGGCTTGTTCTCTGCGAGATTAACTCTAGGTATATATGGTCTACTGCTTTGGGGTGAAGGAGTATATGCCTAGCATCCTCAAGGGCTTTACTCCAACTTTCAAGCCTAGGACTAACTCTCCAAACTGGACAGGCATTATCGATGTTCAGGGAACATGGCCACCTAAGTGCTAGAATGTGAGGAGGGAGCCAAGAAAATACCACCTTCCTGGCTCAAGGATGCATGGACTTCTAACCAGGATAGAGTTTCCTCCTTTCCATATGAAACCAGGATGAGGACTGAGATGTTGTTTGGGGAAGGGTTTATGATGAGTGGATTCACATGCGATGTGAGAACAGCATTTAGTAAGAAGCAGAGGCTGAGGAGAGAGCACAGAACCTATTTCGGGGCCTCAAAACTCAACTTTGGACAGGTCAAGCTTTGCAGACAAACTCTGCACAGGACTAACACCATTGCATCCTAAACTTACTCGGGCAACTGACGTGATAACTGACACTTCCTCTGGGTCACTCGAGGAACATGAAGTTGAGTCTCTAGAAATAAGTTCAGGTACAAAACATGAACATAAAAGGTTCCAGCAGTGACAGTTTTGAAGAAGGTCCCTGCTGGGCATAGCTGAGCAGCACTCTTCTTTTCTGAAGCCCTTAAGAGTCTGAGACAGGCATCTAGGTTTAACAGGACCTGAAGGACGTGGGAATTCTAGGTGTACTCCTTGCAGTGACTTGGAGTAGGAGATGCAGGGTGGTAGTCTGACACCAAGTGGTTTTGTGAATTTAGATAATGAAGCAGCAGTTTCCTCATCTGCCAAAGAGAAATGATGATTTCCACATTCTGTAACTCAATGGAAGATTTTAGAAATAAATGGGAAATTTGCAGATCACATTTCATCATAATAGTTGTGATTTATTGAGCTACAGGAAAACCCTCTGCTAGCTGTTTTACATGTGCTCACCTTCTCTGTTCTTATAACAATCTTGCCGGAAGATTTCATGTATTTATAGGAAATTGAGGCCTGGATGGCTTCAGGTGAGCAGCAGCTGGAAGGGACAAGATTTTCCTTTTAGCCAATTCTCTTAGGCTCCAAGCTAATGCTATATTCCAGTCCCTAAGTTACTACACTCTAGAAGTAGAAAATTGTTGGAAGGTAAGGGTCACTGGAGAGTTTCTTCCACACTTTCCCATTTTAGCTAGGGTGATAGGATTCTCATCTGACACATTTTCCTTAAGTCCAAGTGATCCAGGGCTTTGAGGGAACCTTCAAAACTCATGAGTGAAAGTCCTATTTTTAAATAAAAAATTATATTGTACTTATTAATTTTATTTGCTTTTGACAAAAATACAATTCACTTTCATTTCTTTGAACTTAATTTTTCCTCTTCCCCAGCTGTATCTGGAACTCTTATTTCCATAGTAAGTACTTCCATTTTACATCCATCAGGTGCTTGCCATGGTCCTAAAAACATGTTTAGGGTTCATTGTTAGCAACCCCACCGAGACCATCACCATACGTGTGCGGAGAGACTCTGTATTCTGTTCTGAGAACTCACAGTCCATTCTTGAGAAGCCTAATAAGTCATGCATTTATTTTCTCCCTCCTTAAATAGCGCCTTCTTTGGGCTGATGTACAAAGTATAGATAGGAAAAAAGGTTTTGTGGATACTGTTGATGGAAAGGGAGGTTGGCATCAGATGTCAGAGAGTAATGAATATCAAATAGAGACGTGGGTTTGGATTTAATTCTGTACATAGCAAGAGTGTTCAGCATGCTTTGAATTGGGGAAGGGGAATAATGGGGTCCTGAGGAACTTGATGAAAATGATGGCATACAAAGGAGCATAAAATAGGAAAGGGGATGGGGGTGCCTTTGAGTATCACGGTTGTCAGTGAGGAGGGACTGCCCCAGGGTTCTCCATTTCTGCTGGGGGGCACTGAGAGACACATTTCTCTCTTGGGCCCTTTGTGGTTATAGCTATCTGGTATACCAGGAAGTTGTGGAAGGAGTGTTGGGCAAGGTGGAGGGACGACTTGCTTTGCCAAGGACTCAGGTTGTCTGACCTCTGGCCGCTGACCTCTAGTTCTCTCCTCCTCTGCCCTGGTGGGTGGCCCCAAGCATACATCAGAGAACCTTTCACTCTCCTCAGGGCTCAAGTGTCCTTCCTTTGCCACTCCAAGTGCACTGCCAGACAGAAGGCTTGGTCTGCCTTCTTCCGGGGTTGGACTGTGGTGTTCTGAGAGAATAAGCTTCTTGCTCCACATCCTGACTTGGAGAGCAAGTCTCACCAGCATTTCTTCATGAGAGATTGCATTTTCCTTCTTGTTTTATCTCCTGAGATTAAACAAAACATTACAAACCACATTCCTACCTATTCATCAGAGTGCCTGGAAATTTTGTTTCTTGATCAGTTTATTTTTTTCTGATTATGTTGTAGCTGAAACAGTAAGGTTGGTAGGGAAAGACCTTTCTTTCCCACAGGGCATCAGGGAGCACCAGACACCACACCTGGAGGTATGAGGGAACGAACCTTGGACTTGGAGATGGGAGCCCTGGCAACAGCTCTGCTTACCTCCCTGCTTCTCTGTTTCTGCATGTGAAGAAGAAGAAGAGGAGGAGGAGGATGAGGAGGAGGAGGAGCAGGAACAGTCAGCTTTTGAACTTTGAAGCCTTACTTCTGTTTCAGAATCTAGAAATGTTAAGAGCAATTCTGTGCATTTGAAGGGACAAGTCTTTCTCTTTAACAACACTAGTTACTGTGAACATAGATTCTTGACCTCTTTTTGGACCCACTATTCCATTATCAGATTATTTCCTTTTTGCGCCGAATGTCAAAAGGCCTAAAATCCTGGGGGCAAAGGTCAGGAGTTGTGCTTAAAAATTGGTGAGATTGACCAAACTTGCATTCCGTGAAAATATTCTGGAAATATTTGGTTCTCTCCCCAATTCCCACTTTGCTTTGTATTTTTTTCTTTTTTTCTCTTTCTGTGCTTGGAATTCTCTGGGGGTTTAAAATGTCAAGCTGGCCTGTTTCCTTTTGGATTTGGTGTTCTGTTGGCAGTTGGCTTCTCTTTGGACTTCCCTAAGGGAGGTTCTTTGGTGAACTCTGTGCCATTGAAGATGGCCCTGGTAGAGTAACCAGCAGAAAACTGTGCTCTGTTCAGACAGAGTCATCCATTCTCTGAAGTGCAAGCAGTATGCTCTCTAAGTGGAATTCTGAGTGAGGAGCACAGAATCTGTTGGGAAGTGTCCCCACTCTGAGATCCGAGTAGGACTCAGATCACCTGATTCCGGGAACAGGCTCTTTCTGTCAGAGACAGCCCACTCTGGAACCTTGACTGCATTGTCTGCCTACTCTCCATAACCTTAGACGAGTCACTTAGCATCTTGAAATGTTTCCAGACAGTCTGAAAATCAGGGACAACAACAACATCTCCCCATTGATGTCACCATGAGGATGAAAGAGCCCACCGCCCACTCAGGACAGCACGTAGCTTTCAGAACAGCACATAGCTTTCAGGACAGCATGTATGCCTGGCTCTCGTTCCTGTTTGACCTGTCTCTCTCTCTCTCTGACCACCCACAGGGACATCCTCAGTTCAGGCACAGTGCAGGCACACAGTGATCCGCAGTGGCACTGGGTGCCAGCGAGGCCTGGGCATGTTGAATTACATTAACGGGGGCAGCACCAGTGTCTGATGCTTATACAAATGCCTACTAGTCGAGCATGTCCCGAATGCTTTTTTTGTTTGTTTCTTTTTGGTGGTGGTGGGGATTGCTCTAGGGATGTATTTAGAGATGGTTCAAAGGTCTTTTATCTCTGTGGTCATTTATCTGACAAACCAGAATGCCTGGTGAGCACAGAGCATGACTTAAAATGAAAGTTTTAAAGTGATGTCAAAGGAACTACCGAGTGGGGTTTGGCTGGCGGCTGCTGGAATTCGAGCATTTGCAACCTTGGTCCCCATTCCCATCACCACTGCAATTTTACATCCTCCAAAAGTTCTCTCATGGCTACATTTCCAGTTAACCCTCAGGTATATTTCCTTTTTTTATTTTTAGTAAAAGGCAAAAGAAACAATCCCTTTTTGCCTTTTCCTATCCCATCCGTTGACTCTTCCGATTCCTGTGACTTTAAGTTAAAAACATCCCACCTTCAAAGTACCTCAAAGCAGGACATCCTTCCCCCGCTTTGCTTGTTTATTAGATACCGGTGGCTTTGGACAGGAAGTCACTGGGACCGGGTAAGGGCAGCCCTGGTGGAGACCACAGGGATGTGGCTGGGGAGTTTCAGAGTCAGGGCTGGAGGCCTTGGTTCAGGCTCCTGAAAGCATCAAATGTGGAAAACAAACAGCATGAGATATTGAAGGCCTGCATTTTAGGAGTTTTTACTTTTTGTCCAGAGTAAACTAAAAATCTGTGTTGTAATTTGAACAAGGCCAAACTGCTTTGGAGAAAGGGTTTCACCTTGTATGGTCCCCAGGGTGACTTGGTTTGGATGGCTGGCCTTAAGGCTTGGGCACTCGTCCATGTGGGGAGGACTCAGCAGCCAGGGGAGGGAGCTGCCAGAGGGCAGGGCAGGAATTCAGTAGAGCCAGGTCCCCAGGAGGAGGACAGGCAGACTCAACTTGCAAACGCTCACACGCACTCTCAGCACACCGTGTCGTACTTACTGCGCACAGGAGTTTGAATCATATGTTGGCTGGTGAAACAGTGAGCCCCCTACCTCACCTAGTGCGGAAGGAGTACAAGCAGATGCCACAGGCTGAGTGTGTTGGACACGGACAGCCAGAGTCCTGCCCTGGGGGAGGTTTGGACAACAGAACTTCTCAGGTACTTTCTCCCTTCCTTAGTGTTCTGATTGGTCTCGCCCAAGGAAGGCAAGGGCCTGCCTGTGTGTCCTGAGTGTACATTTCTCTCTGAAGTCCCAGGTTGTTGTTTTTTTCTCCCTGCCTGCCCCTGCCTCCTGGGGCCAACTTCCCTCACCTCCTCACCAGCTTGTGACCTCACCAGGGGAAACAATGGAGGCCTTTATTTACTCTGAAGAGTCCCAGATGTCCCATGTTGGTACCTGGCCTGGGAGGCCATTTGATAATCATCATTAGTATCAAGTGCAGGTTGCTTCAGTGTGTTTTCTAGACCTTGTTTATTGTGTGTGTGTGTGTGTGTGTGTGTGTGTGTGTGTGTTTTATTTTCCCCAGATGGTCTTCTTCACCTCCCACAAGTTTCTAACTAATCTCACAGTGGGTCACAGAAGATGGGGTGGATAGAACATTCTCCAAGGGAGATAGAGAACAGCTCTGTCCCTGAAGGTGGGCTACCCAGCATGCCTGGCCAATAAAAAGTCATCATTTGCAAATGTATATTTGCCCGGGAGCCTGGGAAGCCTTTTATGCCAGGCCAGTTGGCTCATTTGTTTGACTCAGAAGTTGCAGCACTTTGCACAACAGACTGTGCCCCCAGAGAACCAACCAAAAGCGGTTGCTTATCCTAGGAGATTGTGGGTGTGGCCGAAGGGATCTTATTGTAGCATACTGTGGGACACTTCGGGATTTCTCCATCTTTGACCTTTCTGAGTGTTGAGGAAGTAGAAACTGAATTGCTTGGGTGTGTGGCGCTTTCTTGCACCTTCTGGTTCTGGGACTGTCCTGGTCTTTCTGCTTTGTTGCTACCATATAAATCGCAGACCAGTGTCTCATGGTAGGCTCTGAGTCCTGTTGGGTTTTGAAGGAAGCCAAGATTAGAGTACCCAGAAAGTGTCCTAAAACGAGGGGTGGAATCCATTGAGGATTACAGGCGAGAATCAGGCTCTATGCAGGAGAAGGCCAGAAGCAGAGGCCCTGGGGGGAGAGGAAGGAATGGGTCCACAGTTGGGTCACCTGTCCAAAATCATGGATGTCATTGCGAGGCAGAAGAGCCTCTGAGCATTTCTGGCTCAGCATCCCTCTTAAATGGACACAACTCACCTTCCATAATCCGTATAGCATAGTTATTTCACTGGCACTCAAAGGCCCTCAGGGAGGGGACTTACCATCTCTGAGGCAGCCCTTGTTCAAGAAAGCTCTTTCTCAACTCGTTGAAGGCCTAAATATTTCTAGTTCCTGAAGGTGTTCCTTGGATCCCATGGTTACCCTGGTTCCTGTGCTAGGAATAATTGTTTTTCAGTGTCCCTTCTGAAAGGTATAGGTAGGGAGAGCTCACAGAGCAGAGTACAATACCTGGCCTTGCTGGGTGCTAGGGGATTGTAACCTTCTCTGCTGTAGACACAGTACCTCTATTAACATGACCCCAGGCTGTACCAGTTTTCTAGTAATTTGTCATTTTTGACATACACTGAACTCAAGATCGAGGAAACCCTCCAAACTAATATTGTCTTATGCTACCTTTACTGGTCCAAGCCATCACATCCTACATTCCAAAAATTCAGGTGCATGTGTTATTCTAATTATCATCCCTTTGTGCATGATTCCAGGTAGAGGTGTGAATCAAATGTTTGTCAGTTGCTCTGGTTTGGGTCTAGGGACTACACAGAAGGCATAGAAACAAGATACCCTTGAGATGTAGACCCATCTCAGCCAGAATTCCTTTTCTCTGTCTTCTCTAGGGAGATAGCACTGTAGGCTATCTGCCATCTCATTTGCATAATGACCTTCTTTATCTAAATAAAAAGCCTATTCAATGTGCCTTGTCACAGGTAAAGTATTTTCTTCTCAGTTATGGTGTAAGCTCTCAGAGGACAAGAGTTATGTCTTTTAATATAACATTTATTTATTTGGTCTCCCTAGCCTAGATGTGAAACAAGGTCTTGTCCATGCTCTGTGTTGTGGTCGGGTCTATGCAAAGCACCCTTCTCTATTAAAACAGCTTTTTCTTCTGGCTGGGTGAAGTGGCTCACACCTGGAATCCCAGCATTTTGCGTGGCCAAGACAGGAGGATCGCTTGAACCCAGGAGTTTGGGACCATCTTGGGTAACATAGCAAGACCTCATCTCTGTGGGAAAAAAATTAGCCACGTGTGGTGGTGCATGCCTGTAGTCCCAGCTATTAGGGAGGCTGAGGTGGAAGGATTGCCTTGAGCCCAAGAGGTTGAGGCTACACTGAGCTGTGATCACTTCTGCCTGGGTGACAGAGTGGGACCCTCACTCAACAACAAACAAACAATACAGCTCCTGCCTCATCAGTCCTGCGTTTTTGCATTGGCTCCTTAGAAACATCTGAAATCCTTGCTTTTTTGCACTCCTATCCAGACATACTATAGCAGAACTGGGCATCTCCATTCCACAAGCACCTACAGAGTTATGCAGGGTGCAGGGAGGTCTCGCAAAGAACCAATCTCAGGACACTTAAGGAAGCACCCAGGATGATGGAATGAACTGTCGGAATGCGTGTTCCTGATAGTGCTGGTTGTGGAGAGTCACATCTGCCCAGCCCCTTTTTTTGCAAAGTGGGCTCACAGCCACCCAACTGTTGCCTCTTCCTGGTTTGTTCTTCAGAGAGTTCCTGTGAAGTAACTGTTATTCCTCCCTGTTTTATAAACTGGAGGAGAGGCCTCTGAGGGTTTTTTTAATGGCTTGCCTGAGGTTGCGCTCATTTTTAAATGACTTGCCTGAGGTTGGTGAGGGGTGGGCGTGGGAGTGGGGGTGCGGGGGAGTGTATAGAGCTCAGACCCTCCGGTCCCCCAGTTTCCAACATAGTAGGAAGCCATTTGTGAAAGCCTCTGTTTGAGCTCAGGAGTTTGAGACCAGCCTAGGCAAGTTCAAGGCTTGGGGCATCCTACAGGGGAGAATTGTTGGGTCCCGTGGAGCTTACCTGAATGTTTCTGCTGCGGGGTTCGGCTGTGGATGGCACTCAACACTGCTGGTCCCTCCCAGAGATTCACAGCCATTTCCTGACTGCCCATAGCCATGTTCCAGCTGGAAAGCACTCGCAGGTCACAGTGGCAGTGAGGCGTGCCACAGAGGGATGGGCTGGCAGCACAGGACTGTGGGATAATAGGCTCACTGTGACTTAATCTAGAAGTTATTTACAGGGCATTCGGTAGCGTCCTGGTTTGGACTGAAAATATGAGATTCAGCTGTGGCCCCCTCTACAATAAGATTCCTCCAACACTGCCTAACCTGGGACCTGAAGGGGGCATGGCTACCCCAAGCCAAGGGATCTGGGTTCAAGTCCCCATTCTGTCTTTAACCAATCAACCTGTGTTTGCTCCTCTCTCATAAGAGATGAATGATGTCGTTCTTCTGAAGATAGTCTGCGCAAGTGACTGGAAAGTGGTTCTGAAATGAGATGGGGCCATGGCATTAAAAGGGGCTCTCCTTTGAGTAGATGTCTAACAAACTCTAGTTTCTAATTAAACTTTCCCACCACTTCTTTCAGTGTCCCTTCACGCCCTGGTCTCTCTCCTCCTTTGCTTTTAATAAAGCCCCCGGACGTGGCTATGATGGACGACAGCTGCAGGTTGGAAGGGGTCCGTGTCTGCGTCCAGATACCCGCCACATGGTGTGATTACCCTTTGTGGAATTCCAGGGTGAGAGGTCAGCCCTCTTCACCCATCTTTGTCACTTCTCAGTCATCTGTATCCTGGTGGCAGTTGTGTGATCCTAGCATCCTTCCCCTCCCCCCACCTCCCCCCACTATACTCCTGGAGCCCAGGAAAAAACCATCTGCTGAGTTGGCTTTCAGATTTTTTTTTAAATACCAATTTCCCTTTGTTCTGAGGCAACCTCCAATCAGGGCCAGTGTCTGCTGGGTTTGGCGAGAGGCTGGTATTGTGTTTCATGCTCCCGGAGGAAAGGTTGTCCTCATGCTTTTCTTTTTGATTCGATTCCCTGCCATTCTGCAGGAGAGTCAGAGGTTGCAGCTGCTGCTGTCAGCTGTAAATGGGGGACACCCTTGTTTAAGAACCTCCACGTTAATCTCTTGACAGGGGGAGAAACACAGCAAAACAGGCAAAAATATTAAAACCACAACCAACAAAAGTCTTTCTCTTCCCAACCTGCCGCATAAGTCACAAGATCCCCCTGGTTCCTGAAAGGCAGACCTTGCCATCCTTGGGGGTTTTCTTGAAGAATCTTTGGTATCTGCCCTCTTATATTTTCTTTATCTTTCTGAGGAATATGAACAGTGAGTCAGAAGCATAGAAGACTCATTCTTTTGGGGTCCTGTGCAGCTCACCTGACTGTTTCTGCCGCTGGTCCCTGGCAGTGGGTGACCCTCATCACTGCAGGCCCCTCCCAGAGATTCACAGCCTTTCCCAACTACCCATAGCCATGTTCCAGCTGGAAAGCACTTGCAGGTCACAGCAGTAGTGAAAACCTGAATCACAGAGAAGGCCAGTTGGTTCCTTTCCTGGACAGAACAGTGGCCGCCATTTTGGTACTTAGAGGAGCTGAAAACTGCCAAGCACCCAACACACACTGTCTACAAAGTCTTCCCCATATCACAATGTGGATGCCATTACCCCATTTTACAAATGAGTCAGATGAGGCACAGAGACCACCAAGAAACTCACCTTGGGTCTCATAGGCAACCAGGAGGTGGAATCCCAGCACATGCCCCTTCACCTAGCTCCCAGCAGGTTCCGTGACTCCTTGCACAGTGCTCAGGTGGCTGGACCTGAAAAGGGAGCCAGACACCCTCACCTTTGACGCTGCCTTCTGGAAAACCTATGGCCAAGTGTCTTCTCAATCCCTCCAGTTCCCCTTCTGGAAGATGAGAAAACAAGAGCTGGATGCCAGGGAAACCAGAGAGACAATCTGGAGTAAACTTGCAACAACTTTCTACGATCTACTCCTGAAGCTCTTAATTGTGTCTTTTTCTATCATTGTCCACAAAATTAGTGAAACTGGTCTCAGCAGATTTAGGAGAGGCACGGCCACGTTCTCTCAGGTTATCCTGGGACTCTGAGGGTGGAGGGCTCTGCTGGCCTCCTGCCCTGTGGGGTCTGCCCTCGCAGCAGGAGATCCCGTCTCTGCTCGGGGTCTTTTGCCACAAAGGGGTACATTTTTCTCCTTTATGTCAATGGGAGGAGGGGCTGGAGAGTGAACTGATAAATTCCCTAAATTGGTGAACACATACAGACTCCACAAAGTTGTTCTTAAACATACCCCTTTCTTCCTCTTCTCACTGTTAGGCTAGGCCTATGACCCAGGGCACTGGGGGACCCGAGCATCTCCCTAGAAAAGAATAGAAAAGAAAATAAAAATAGAGAGGGAAGGAAGGAGGAAGGGTGGGAGGAAGGGAGGAAGCAGGGAGGAAGGGAGAGGGGGAAAGAAAGAGAGGGACACAGGGGTCAAAAGTGACATAGAATTTTCCTAGAAGACTTAAAATGTGTGTCGATGTCTGTGTGTGTGTGTGTGTGTGTGTGTGTGTGTGTGTGTGTATTATAATTTCCTAAAATATTTGATAGGTTCCTATTAATGTAGATTCTAAGAACCATGGCAACTTCACTGGGTAAGGACCTCAACATTGCTCTTGAAACACTCTTCTAGAGTCTCTGGTCAGCACCTCCCAATATGAAACAAGGCAGCTTTTGCTAAGTGCTCTCCGGTTTTTCATTTTCTCATACAATCTAGACATGAAGAGAAACTTTATCTGGAGCAATGAGGGAGCAACAGAAGTAAGCACATGGTGGCACTGGACCAGCAGAGGAGGCTGCAAGTGATGGATGGGCACACACTGAAGGTGGTGGGTGCAGGGCAGACATGGGGCCTTTGGTCAAGAATGGCCCTTAGCTCAGCCCTGCTGCCAACCCTGTGATGCCAGTTAGCTCACATACAGAGCTCTCTTCCTCAGCATCACTGAGTCATTCGTTAATCCATTCATTCTTTCGACAGACGATGCTTTCTTTAATAACGATGTGTTGCATGCCATGCAGTGTGATGGAAATAAAACTAGGTATCGTTTCTCAGCCATCCAGGGTGGGTTAATATTGGCTGTCTGACTTGTAAGCTACATCACAGAAAGAGCGGAGACAGAAAAGCTGATCCATGGCTCATCAGCTAGGAAGGAGGATGTCAGAGATTCTCAAAAAATGCCTTTTGATTGACTAGTCGATTTGATTGAGTGCTAGGGTCAGTCAGCACCTGATTGAAAGGAAAGGTAGTATGCACCTTGAGGCCGAACAGGGTGAGCAGTGAGCTGAAAACGTCCATGCTGGTGTCCGTGTGATGACACACATGGCTTTACAGTACTGATGGGTTCCATCTACGACAGGGGTCCCCAATCCCTGGGCCACGGACCAGCACCAGCCATGGCCTGTTAGGAACTGGGCCACACAGCAGGAGGTAAGCGGCCGGTGAGGGAGCTCCACCTCTTGTAAGATCAGCACTGGCATTAGATTCTCATAGGAGCGTGGACCCTATTGTGAACTGTGTATGCGAGGGATCTAGGTTGCCCACTCCTTATGAGAATCTAATGCCTGATGACCCCTACCCCTCTGACCTGTCTGTGGAAAATTCTTCTTCCACAAAACCTGTCCCTGATGCCAAAAAGGTTGGGGATCGCTGATCTACAGGATGTCCTTGAAACTCCCATCATAGAAAGAGAAAGAGGGAAGAACAAGGAGATAAGAAGCCTGAAAATCGGAGAAGTAGGAGAAAGCCAAAACACCTGAGAGGGTCCATGCACTGGGGCTAATCAGATGCAGGCGTGGAGGCCATAGGGAGCTGGCTACTTCAAGGGGAGGAGGAGGAGATGGCATCTTCCAGAATTGGCATTTGTTAGAGAGAATGTGTGCAAGGGATGGAGGGCAGGAAATGGCACGTGCTTATGGGCGATGTTAGCATTTCCAGGTCTGGGAAAAGGAGCTGCCTGTCTCGGCTCCATCAGTCCAGGTGACCTTTGCAGAGGAGGAAGGAGAAGACCCAGGAAGAGCCTGACCTGCAGTTCTGGGGCCTTTGCAAGGTTGCCCGTCATTCCACTCTATGTACTGGAAGCCTTCTGCTGGTACTGGAGCCTCTGCCAATACCCCATGGGGGCAGCTGTGCGGGTGGGTCCAAAGAGGGGCCACCCTGGCCAACCAACTGTGCCCCTCCACCTCCAGCAAAGAGCAGGGACTGGGCTTTGGGTTGTCTGCCTTTTCTTCTGGCTCCTGCCTAAATGGCAGCTGACCTTTGCTCCCCATTTCAGTCTGACTACAGATTTCTCTCCAGTCAGGCCCTGATTGAGGCAGCCACAGTGGTTGTTTCTGCTCATCCTACTGAATGCAGGGAGATAATTGTTGGTCCTTGGAGCTTGTCTTTCTCAGGAGAGGACAGTCCTACCACACAGCACACAGAGTCTTAGGCGGCGGAGGTGGAGATCTGGGCAGGAGGACATATAGACAAGGAGATAGTCCATGTCAAACCTAGAGAGCATCCAGAGGGTCTCCAGCCACATGTGTGGTCCTGTCTTCACACTTCTCTGAGGAGCTCAGTGGGAGAGGTTGGTGCACATGTTAGAGAGAGTTTAGTGTTGTGTGCACATATGTGAGTGAGTGTGTGTGTGTGTGTGTGTGTGTGTGTGTGTGTGTCTAGCCTCTGGGAAGATACAAGAAGGGACCCAAAAAATCCCTCAATTTATTTATAAAAAATTGTGTATTTATTCCTACATATTTAAGCTTCAATCACTTTCAAAATGCTCTCCATCTGATGCAATACACCTATCGAGACACTTTTCCTGCTACTCAAAATAGCTTTTGAATTTGTCCATTTTGATGACTTTTAGTGCTTCTGTTGTTATTTGTTTCACCTCTTCCACATCAGCAAAATGTTTCCCTCTGAGGACTTTTCTTATCTGGGGAAACAAAAAAATTGTAGCCGGGGTGAGGTTGTGGTAAATAGGGAGGGGAGGGCATGGTGATCATACCATTTCTGGTCAAAAACTGCTGAACACTCAGCACGGTGTAGGCAGGTACACTTGTAAGTCACCCATCATGATTTTTTTTTTTTTTTGAGTTGGAGTCTCACTCTGTCGCCCAGACTGGAGTGCAGTGGCCGCTCCCGGCCACCGCAGCCTTGATCTAATGGGCTCCAGAGATCCTTCCGCCTCAGCCTTCCAAGTAGCTGGAACTATAGGTACGCGCTACCACACCCGGCTAATTTTTTTGATTTATTGTAGAGAAGAGGTTTCACCAAGTTGCCCAGGTGGGTCTCAAACCCGCGGACTCAGGCAATCCACTCACCTCAGCCTCCCAAGGTGCAGGATTACAGGCTGAGCCACTGAGCCCGGCTATATTTGACTTTCATTGACTCACTTTTTATTTTTATTTTTATTTTTTGAGTCAGGGTCTTATTCTGTTGCCTAGACTGTAGTTCAGTGACATGATCACGGCTCACCATAGCCTCAGACTCCTGGACTCAAACAATCCTTTCTTCTCAGTCTTCTGAGTAGCTGGGACTACATGGGTGCGCCACCACACCCATCTAATTTTTTGATTTTTTGTAGAAATAAGGTCTCACTATGTTGCCTAGGCTAATCTTGAATTCCTGGGCTCAAGCTATCCTCCAGCCTTGGCCTCCCAAAGTGCTGGGATTATAGGTCTGAGTTACTACGCCTGGCCTAACTTTTTTTTTTTTTTTTGAGTTGGAGTCTCATTCTGTCACCCAGGCGGGAGTACAGTGGTACACTCACGGCCACCCCAGTGTCAACTTGCTGGGCTCTGGCAATCCTTCTGCCTCAGCCTTCCAAGTAGCTGGAACTACAGGCACATACTACCATGCCCGGCTAATTTTTTTTTTTTTAATTGTAGAGACAAGGTCTCACCAAGATGCCTGGGCTGGTCTCAAATCCACAGGCTCAGGCAATCCACTAGCCTTGGCTTCCTGAAGTGCTGGGATTACAGGCTGAGCCACTGAGCCCGGAATGGCCTCACTTTTTGATTAGTACCTTGAGATGTGCTGCATAAGGAAGTGTGTATATGTAAATGCATCCAAAAAATCTGGAAGAATCTGTATCAAAAATGTTAACACTGGCTATCTCTGGTTGGTGGGAGCAGGCTGGAGATGGACCTATTACTCTTGCCTGTCTGGCACCCCTATTTCCTCTAGGCAAGATACCCCATCCATTCCTCATGGTTGCTCATCATAGTATACTTGTTCAATATATTACTTCATTTCCCCAGGAACAGTTTTGGAAGCCAAGGGGTGGATATGTCACTCAATCACTCACGCAGAGCCAGAGTCCTTGTTTGAGACTAATATTCAAAACGGGGGTTAGCTCTCCTTCTGTTGGGTTTCACTGCCTCACCCCTGTTTCCTGCCAGCTTGAGATCACTCCTCAGAGGAAAATAAGCCAGAATGCAAAGAGAAAGACAAAGAGAGAGAAGAGGAAAACAAATCCTATGAGTACTACATATCCAGTTCTAGTCTCCAGACCCCACCCTAATCTGTGGTGTTTTTCCTTCAATCTTGTGCCAGCTATTTTGACTTGCTTGTTTGTTTTGTTTTGTTCTGATTCGGCATCTCACTCTGTAGCCCAGGCTTCAGTGCAACGGCACTCTCATGGCCACTGCAGCCTCCACCTGCTGGACTCAGGGGATCCTTCTGCCTCAGCCTTCCAAGTAGCTGGAAATACAGGCATGCGCCACCACACCCAGCTAATTTTTCTTGATTTACTGTAGAGGCGAGGTCTAGCCAAGTTGCCCAGGCTGGTCTCGAACCCCTGGGCTCAGACAATCCTCTTGCTTCTGCCTCCCAAAGTGCTGGGATTACAGGTGTGAGCCATCATGCTGGCAGTGCCAGCTATTTTGAACCATCGATTCCTCTTCAATGAAGCTGATTGAAGTTGGGATTCTGTCACTAGGTAAGTGAAAGTGTCTGACTGGTGGCAAGGATAGTCTTTGTGTGTGTTTAATATTTTATACAACTTTCCTGCAGTGACCATGTATTGCTTGTTTAGTATAAATATGTTTTAAAAGAAAGATAATGTGTTAGTTAAAAAAAAAAGAGAAAGAAAGAAGGACAGCACAGTGGCTCAAGCCTGTAATCCCAGCACTTTGGGAGGCCGAGGTGTGAGGATTGCCTGAGCTCAGGGGTTCAAGACCAACCTGGGCAACTTGGTGAGATCTCATCTCTACAATAAATCAAAAAATAAGCCATGGGTGGTAGCACATGCCTGTAGTTCCAGCTACTTGGAAGGCTGAGGCAAAAGAATCACCTGAGTCCAGCAGGTCGAGGCTGTGGTAGCCATGAGCTTGCCACTGCATTCCAGTCTGGGTGACAGAGAGACTCTGACTCAAAAAAAAAAAAAGAAAGCATAGTGCCCACACAAATGCTCAAAAGCAGGTAAAATGTAAAACCTAGCATAAAGGATTGAGGCCACTTTATCACTTGGAATTTGTAATAAAAATAAACAGGGAATGGGCGTGGTGGCTCATTCCTGTAATCCCAGCACTTTGGGAGCCCAAGGCAGGAGGATTGCTTGAAGGCAGGAGTTCAAGAACATCCTGGGCAACAAAGAGATACCACTTCTCTACAAAAAGTTTTTAAAAGTTAGTCAAGCACCTGTGCCTAGGAATTGGAGGCTGCAGTGAGCTATGATAGTGTCACTGCACTTCAGCCTGGGAGAAAAGAGTGAGATCCTGTCTCTAAAATGAAAACACACACACACACACACACACACACACACACACACCCCAAGATGAACAGAACTCAGGACTTTGTGGTGAAACAACCCTCAGGTCAGTGGGTATGCTGGGTGGGTAGTGTAGGGAAGAGTAGGAGTTCAGCCCTGGAGATACTGAGATTTGGAGAAGGCATTCCTTAGCCCCCTGTCCCTAGCCAAATCAGGTCCTTTCTTTGAGCCTCAATTTACACTGAGTCCAGGTATCATCTTTTCTTTTCTTTTGAGTTGGAGTCTCACTATGTTGCCCAGGCTGGAGTGCAGTGGTACGCTCATGGCCATCACAGCCTTGACCTGCTGGACTCAGGCGATCCTTCCACCTCAGCCTTCCAAGTAACTGGAACCACAGGCGTGTACCCCCAAGCCCGACTAATTTTTTTTTATTTATTGTAGAGATGAGGTCTCACCAAGTTGCCCAGGGATTCCCTGGGCTAAGGCAATCCTCTGACCTCTGGCTGCCAAGGTGTGAGCCATCTCCCTCGGTCTAGCTGTCATCTTTTGAACTATTGTGTTCTAGGCACTTAACATCATTATCTTATAGAATTCTCAGGATAATTCTGAGTCAATCATTAATATTCTCATATTCTAGATGAAGAAACTGGAGAGGTAAAGCATGGCTAGGGTCAGTCAGACTCCAAAGCCTTTCTAGGAACCTCAGCTATCTTCTCTCATCTGTAAAATGGGCATAATAAATTGAATACCTTTTGATAGGGGGGAAAAGCCAGTTGAAATTAGTTGGAGTAAGCAACTCATTTCATGTTTTCTCCCTATCTCAAGCTGGAAAATTCAGAAATTCAGGGTGGGGAGTGTCACTGGGAGGTCGGTGGAGGTGGATGGGGGTCCCAAGCAGCTTGCCTCCTCTGGCTGGCCCCAGTTCAACCCCACCCCCAATTCCTGCGAGTTGCTTCGCTCTCTTCCCACCCGGCACCGAACTTCTTCCCAAGGAAGGCATTGCGCAAAGTCGACCTCTGGTCCCTTGCAGAAGCTGGCTTCGTGCCCCCACTTCCCAGCCGTGCTCCTAGCCACAGGCCCCTGGAGCCTGGCCAGTCACGTGGCATCTCAGTCCTTTTTGGCCGGCTTCCTTCAGGATCCTTATTTAACTTCCCCCTCCCTGTTCTGTCGGTCCCTGAGCGCACCACACCCGCTCTGAGGGACTGGAATCTCAGCTCTGTCTCCCCGAGGGACCTCGGGTCTCAGTTTTTCCGCCTCTTAAGTGGGGCCCCCACCCTGGGACTGCTTCGACTTTTTTCGTTGCTTATCCTTTCCTTCCTCTCCCACCCCGCACCCTCCACCAGTCTTGTGAGCAACTCTGTGGGCTCGATTCTCTTCTGGACCCTGGAGGGGAGGGAAAGAGAGGAGGGGAGAAGGAGCCCGGGATCCCTAAAGGGGGTCGCATAACTGGTCTAAAAGAAAATTCACGAGGCAACAGGGTGAAACTGGCCAGCCTCTGGCTTCAGACAGATGTGGATTCGAATCCTACTTTGCCTCTGACCAACTGCTGATTTTAAAACCCTCTTCTTTCTGGGCCTCAGCTGTCCCCTCTGCGGAATGGAGCCCTGCTGGAGATTAAGGGCCGGAAGCGCCTAGCAGGGCATCTCTGACCTGAACCAGTAAGGCCCCTTACTCCGCGCCCTTTCCCCAGGTCCAGAGCGCCTCGCCTTCCAATCCCGGTCCCTCCGCCCCAGGCTCCTCCCCCACTGACATCAGAGCCGCAGGCGGGCGGAGAGAGCCAGCGAGCCCGAGCCCGAGCCCGAGCCCTAGAAAGAGAGCGAGCCAGCGGGCGAGGGAGCGAGCGGGCGGGCCGGGCGCGCAGCGGCTGCGGACGGCGGCCAGAGCTCGGCGCCAGCCACCTCGGGCCTTCCAGCCAGCCCCGCGGCGGGGCAGCCGCAGGTACAGCCGGGGGCGGCCACCTGCGCCCCTGGGCGCTGCAGGGGAACGGCGGGAACCCCCAGCCACCGGTGTCCTCCCTCAAGGAACGGCCGCTGGGTATCCTCCTGGACGGGCTGGACCCTGACGGGCAGGGCTGGGCCTTTGTCCTCCACCTCTGCCCCGGGCCCAGCTGGTGCCTGACAGGCCCATGGGAAACTGAGTGGGTAACAGAGGACGGTGGGGAGGCGGGGGCCTATGCGTGTGTGTGTGTCTGTGCGCGCGCATTCAGCTGGCCCTGAATGTGGAAGAGCGTGGGCATTTGGAGGTACAGATGTGGGGGCGGGAGTAGGGTGTACTAATTAATGTCTTAGGGACAGGCATGTGGATCGGACACGGGGTTGCAGTGCCTTGTTGTAAGGGTATCCTTATGGGTGGGGGTATCTGGGAATCAGTGTTTTTGTTGCAGAGAGGTGTTCAGGTGCTATATGTGCTGGTATTTGGCTCTAAGGGTACTAAGTCAGAGTTGGAAGGGGATGTACCATTGTGTACTAAGAATGTTTGGAGTTATGCCTGTAAGGAGTTGGGGTTCGGTTTGGAGTATAGAAACTCCTAGGATACGGGGTGGAAGAGCTGAGGCTGTAGGATATGAGTGAATCTGGGGTGTCTGTATATGGGACTGTGGAGTGTGTGTGTGTTGTGTCTGGGTTTCATCTTGTCCAGGTGTGTGTGGATGAGTTTTGGGTGAAGGTTGTTTGGATGGACAGGCAAGTAAGTGTTCAGATGTAAGAATGTCTGGGGGAGTGTGTGTGTGTAGACTTGTGTGCTGTCTGGGTGTACCTGTATGATCAGGTGTCACGGGGTCTGCGTCCAAGGTGTGCTGGATCTGGGAGGCAGATGTTTCGTTCGGGGGTATGGATGGAGCTTGGTGTGGGGTGTCTGGTGCAGGCACATATGTGGACTGTGCTACTGGGATGGGTGGCCAGGGTCCCCTGGGAACAAGGTCCTACTCAAGGAGTGGAATCTCACAGCAGGGGCTCTAGTCAGGGCATCGTCCCCCAGAGGAAAAGAGAGAGGTCACATAGCATGCTGGGCTCTGTTTTGGCCTCACCCTCTATGTGCCTGCAATGGGGCTGAGATCCTGTGTTCTGTGATTGGGCCCCAATTTGGCTTCATACCGGAAGGACCCTTGAGGGCAGCTCCTCCATGGCCTTTGCCCTCAGCAAGCTTAGCTGGGGCCTCAACAGGGTGTCACATGGGCCTAGTCTCTATCCATCTCAAACTTCAGCCTCCCCATTTTCCACCTGATAAGTGGGGAGAGAGAGCTCCCACCCTCTCCATCTGGATGAGACAGAGGTCTCAGCAGGGGAAGGCCCAGGTTGGATCTTGGTGAGATGGGGCTAGGAAGGGACAGACTGGCTAGGACCATTTCTCAGGCTGCTGGGACCGAGATGGGGAGTCGGAAGGAGAGGTTTGGGGAGCTCCAGATGTTGCTGCTGTTACCGTGGTAACAGTGCAGAAAGAGCTATTTTAAAATGTGGCTGAGATATTGCTGGAAGCCCAGGCTGCCGGAAACCTGATTTCTGAGAGGCCAGGAGGGGAGAAAAAGGAGGAGGGAGAGGATACACCCCAGCAATTCCCAGGGTGGGGCTGGGACATTGCTGGTTCTGGGGGCAGGGGGATCCTCCAGGCTGTGCACGTCTACCAGCTGCTCTGGGTTTTATTTGTTGTACTGCCAGAGGTCAGGGTTTCCCTGAGTGTTTGGATTTGGAGAGGCGGAAACTGGGAAGTGAGCTTGAGTAAGTGAATGAATGAATGCATGACTTTGTTGAATAAAGAATTTTGCTGTCACCATGAAAGACTTTTCTCTAGGCATAAGAGTTTGTTGAATGGATGTTGTTGAATAAACAAATGACTGGTGAATGAATGAACGTTTGTTGAATAATTTTGTCAAATGAATAAATCAAGGAATGAATTAATGCAGGTTGAATGACTGAATGGGGCCTGCAGTAAATTCCCAGACAGAAGGCTGGCCCCACTGAGTCTCCTCCTTCCATTTCTCTTCCTAGGAGCCCTGGCTGTGGCTGGGGGGCAGTGGACCATGCCAGGGGCAGTGGAAGGCCCCAGCTGGAAGCAGGCAGAGGACATCAGAGACATTTATGACTTCCGAGATGTTCTTGGCACGTGAGTCTCGGGGCAGGATTGGGGGACTGGCTGGTTGAAGGATGCTGAGTTCCGGGTGGTACTTCCTCTGGTCAGTTGATCAATGCTTCCTGTTTCCTGTAGCCCAGGCCCTGTGGCAGTTCTGCCTAGGGCCTAGACTGGCCCTAGCAATTCACTTCTGGCTGGCAATGGGTGGGACAGGGACTGCTCTTCCCAGAGCTGGGTTGTTGTTGAAGAGAGAGAAGCAGGTGAGAATGAAGGAGCCAGTTTATCTAACTTGCTGCCAAGAGCTGGGTGTTCTAGCCAAGGTTTGGAAACTGAGGCTGGACATGGCTCTGTTCTTGGTGCTGGAAATCTATAAATAACTCAGACCTGGTCTCTGTCCCTCAAGATGATCCCAGACATGTGAGAGAGATAGACCCCAGAAAATGATAACAGGGTGTGCACTGTTTTCCAGTTAAGGTTGGGAATGAGGGCTTTGTAGAGCCAGAGAAAGCTGTGGCTTCTGCCTGGGGGAAAACTTCCTGGAGAAGGAAGCGTTGGATCTGGGGCCTGAAGGATGGGTAAGTGTGCACTTGTCAGAGAGGAAGAAGGGCATTCTAGACAGAAGGAATAGCATAACCAAAGGCTCAGAGGCATGGTATGTGTGGAAAGGGGTGGAGTCTGGTGGAGCTTAAAATCAGAGGCTGAGGAAGAGTGGACGAAAAGGCTGGAGATGAGAGAGGAACAGTTTGTGTAGGGCCTTGAAGGAGGCTGGATATTATCCTATGGGTCACAGGAAGACATTTAAGATTTTTTGGCAGGTTTGCAATTCAGGATAGTCACCCTAGTCACAGCTTACAGGGTAAATTGGAGAGGGACAAGATTGTGAACCCAGTGATGACGTTATCACAGTCACTAGTTTTCCCCGATGGTTTAAATTTCACCATGAGAAATGCTTTACTTTCATTTATAACTTCTTATTCTCCCCAGGAAAGCAAACAGATATGAAAAGAATGCCCTAGTAAATCCTCCTTAATCAGTGAACTTTACAGTAAATGATTTTATTTCAATAAGAATATAAATCACCTGAGGATTTTGTTAAAATGTAGATTCTGATTTAGTAATCTGGGGTGGGTCCTAAGATTCTGTATTTCTAAAAAGTTCCCAGGTGACACTGATGGGTCTTCCAGGTTCTAAAAGATGTTAAATTATCCATGACTCAAATTGGCTTTAGCAGAAAAAGAAATGAATCAATAGAGCACAGTCAGAAAGCTCAGGTGTAGACTTTAGGCCCATGCGATGTTATCAAGAAACATTTTGCAGGTCTGACTTCCTTTGTGTTGGCTTCATTCTCAAGCAGGCTCTCACTAAGTGGTGGCAGAGATAATCACCAATAGCTCCAGGCTTACATTCTACTAGCTTGGCAGGAAACAGCCTCATTCTCAAAGCCAGTAACCTTGCTTGCATCACATGACCGGTTACTGTGGCGAGGGGATAGAATACTCTGACTGGCCAGGCCTGGGTCATATGATCACCTCTGAGCCAAGGTGTGGATGACCTACCTCCTTGGTCCAGAGGTGATCACCATATAAACCATGGAGAATGGAAGAGAGGCTGGAGGGAAACTGGGGTTCTAGCTAACCTTGTGAATACCCTTTCCACATAGGGGGGCTTTCTCAGAGGTAATCTTGGCAGAAGACAAGAGGACGCAGAAGCTGGTGGCCATCAAATGCATCGCCAAGAAGGCCCTGGAGGGCAAGGAGGGCAGCATGGAGAATGAGATCACTGTCCTGCACAAGTGCGTGGGCCACAGCCTGTCCCTGCCCTAGGTTGACCCTACCTTGACCCTCCTGCCCTGCCCTTCCCTGCTTTGGACAAATCATTTAAACTCTGAGCTGCAAATTGCTTACTTATAAAATGGGGATAAGGATTTCCCCTTGACAGGGTTACGGGAAACAGTAAGGGTCCTTTATTTTAAGTGCCTGGTGCAACAGCTAACATGACATATGTGATTGAGATGCCAGTGCTTATTTATAGTGATTTAATCTGTTCAATCAGTTCTCAAGGTCAATCCTGAACACAGCTTGGACCCACATATTTCAACTGGTGTTATCTTTAGACCTACCTCAATTTCCCTCCACATATTAAAACCACTCAGCAAGTTGTAAAATGCCTGTTTGGCTGGGTGCAGTGACTCATGTCTGTAATCCTAGCACTTTGGGAGGCTGAAGCAGGAGGATCTCTGTTTTTTGAGTCAGAGTTTCACTCTTGTCACCCAGGCTGGAGTGCAGTAGCATGCTCAATGGCCATCGCAACCTCGACCTGCTGGGTTCAGGCCATCCTTCTACCTCAGCCTTCTAAGTAGCTGGAACCACAGGCATGCACCACCATGCCAGCTAATTTTTTGATTTATTATAGAAACAAGTTCTCGTCATGTTGCTCAGGCTGGTCTCAAACCCCTGAGTTCAGGCAATCCTCTCATCTCCGCCTACCAAAGTGCTGGGATTATAGGCATGAGCCACTGCACTGGCAACAGGAAGGTCTCTTTAGGCCAGGAGTTTAAGACCAGCCTGGGCAACATAGCCAGACCCCCATCTCTACAAAAAATAAAAAATCAGCCTGGTGTGCTGACATGAGCCTGTAGTCCTCCCTATTACTTGAGCATGAGGATTACTTGAGCCCAGGAGTTAAAGGTTACACTGAACTATGATCTTACCACTGCACTTCAGCCTGGGCAAGAGAGTGAGATCCTAACTTAAAAAAAATGCTGTCTGCTGACCCTCAGACTAAATCCACAGCTAATTGGTCTATGACTTGCTCATGCTGATATGGGGCTGCTTGCCTTCACTGGAGTTTGTAGAGAATCTTCACTTACAGTCTGTCCCCATCAGGGGGTGAGGGTGGCTAGGAGAATGAAGCCCAGAGAGGACAAGGGTCTTGCCCACAGTTACACAGCAAGTTTGTGGCAGAGCTGAATCTTTCACATCATAAGATCAATTACTTTTATTGGTTCATGTATTGAGTTTTTATTATGTGCTAGGCACTGTACCAAGTATCTTACCTGCATTATCTCATGAGATCTTTACCCCAACTCTTTGAGGGAAGTACTATCATTGGAATTATTTTAGTTTATTATTATTATTACTATTTTGGAGTTGGAGTCTCACTCTGTCACCCAGGCTGAAGTGCAATGGCATGCTCACAGCCACTGCAGCCTCGACCTGCTAGGCTCGGGCAATCCTTCTGCCTCAGCCTTCCAAGTAGCTGGAACCACAGGAGTGTGCCAGTAAGCATGGCTAATTTTTTAAAATTTATTGTGGAGATGAGGTCTTGCCAAGTTGCCCAGGCTGGTCTAGAACCCCTGGGGTGAGGCAATCCTCTCACCTCCATCTCCCAAAGTGCTGGGATCACAGACGTGAGCCACCGCACCCAGCTAAAATTTTTATATTTTTCCAATTTTAATTTTTTTTTTTTGAGTCAGAGTCTCACTCTGTCACACAGGCTGGAGTGCAGTGGCACACTCACAGCCACCGCAGCCTTGACGTGCTGAGCAGGTGATCCTGCCACCTCAACCTTCCAAATAGCTGGAACCACAGGCATGTGCCACCACACCCAGCTAATTTTCTGATTTATTGTAAAGACAAGGTCTCGCCAAGTGGCCCAGGCTGGTCTTGAACCCTTGGGCTCAGGCAATTCTTTCGTTTCTGCCTCCCAAAGTGCTGGGATTACAGGCGTGAACCACTGCACCTAGCTAAAATTTTTATATGTTTTAATTTTTATTTTCTGTAGAGATGGGGTCTCGCTATGTTGCCCAGGCTGGCCTTAAACTCTTGGCCTCAAGCAATCCTCCTGCCTCAGTCTCCCAAAGTACTAGGATTATAGGCATGAACCACTGAGCCCAGCCAGGAAACTCTTAAAAAGTCATACATCAGCTGGGTGTGGTGATGCACCCATAGTCCCAGCTACTCTGGGGCTGAGACAGGAGGACTGCCTGAGCCCAGGAGTTCAAGACTTTGAACACAGGTGTATTACAATCACACCTGTGGATAGCCACTGCACTCTAGCCTGGGCAACAAAAAGACCCTGTCTTTAAGAAACAAACAATAACAAAAAAACCCCTCATATATTGATCAGTGCTATGAGGTGAAAAGACATGTAACCAAATAACACATGATAGAGGCAGGATTTGGACCCAGATCTGTCTGATGCCAGAACTCATTGTTTACACCTCAGCTCTGTCGCCTCCCAAGAAATTATAATAAATCATGGTAAATCAGTTTTTCCCTTTGAGGCCTATATCCTACGTTTCTACTGCCCAGGTTTGCAGGCAGTGGGGAGGTGGTTGAACTGTCCTTAGCTCTGAATCACATCATTTCTTTTTTTTTTTTTTTAATGAGTTGGCATCTTGCTATGTTGCCCAGGCTGGAGTGCAGTGACTATTCACAGGTGCAGTCATAGCATACTGTAACTTAGAACGCCTGGGCTGAAGTGACCCTCCTGTCTCAGCCTCCCAAGTAGCTGGGACTATAGGTGCATGCCACTGTGCCTAGCTGAACCACCTCATTTCTCTTTTCAGGATCAAGCACCCCAATATCATAGCCCTGGATGACATCTATGAAAGTGGGGGCCACCTCTACCTCATCATGCAGCTGTGAGTGGCCCACCTCTGCCCTTTCCTCACACTTTTTCCTGCTGCCTCCACTCTCTTGGCCAGACTGCCCTATCCCTTGCTGCAGGGTATCGGGCGGGGAGCTGTTTGACCGCATTGTGGAAAAAGGCTTCTACACAGAGCGGGACGCCAGCCGCCTCATCTTCCAGGTGCTGGATGCTGTCAAGTACCTGCATGACCTGGGCATCGTACACCGGGATCTCAAGGTGGGGCTCAAGAGGGGTATGGTGAGTTGGGGCACCCAGGGGTTGGGCCATTGCAGACCCTGCACTGTCTCACCTTGGGCACCTCTTACCCCCTCACTGAGCCTTGTAGAAAAGTTGGATGGGACAGCAAAGCATAAAAAGAAAGCCAGAAGCCGGGCTCGGTGGCTCAGCCTGTAATCCCGCACCTTTGGGAGGCTGAGGTGAGTGAATTGCCTGAGCCCGCGGGTTCGAGACCCGCCTGGCCAACCTGGCGAGACCTCATCTCTACAATAAATCAAAAATCAGCCGGGTGTGGTAGTGCATGCCTGTAGTTCCGGCTCATTGGAAGGCTGAGGCGGAAGGATCGCTGGAGCCCAGCAGGTTGAGGTTGTGGTGGCCAGGAGTGGCCACTGCACTCCAGTCTGGGCGACAGAGTGAGACTCCAACTCAAAAAAAAAAAAAAAAGAAAGCCAGAAATCCTGGAAATCCTACTCCTTAGAGACAGCGATGGTGTTAACATTTTGTAGTACATCTCATTCCAGTTTAGGAGAAGAGCATTGGGTGACAGATCTGGTTTTGAATTCTGGCCCTGTTACTCTTTAACTGTGGGTTCTTGGGCAAATCACTTTGCCTCTGAAGGCATCAGCTTCCTCATCTGTAAAATAGTTTGTTCAGACTAGCCTGCAGGGATGTGGTAAGGGTGACATGAAGCACTCAAAAATTTCTTGAGGGTTACAATACACACCTGAAATTTATAGAAAATTCCCTCCCAAACCCCCTTAGCCTTTGTCCTTTCTGGAACTTTTGGTTTTTTTGAGAACTTCCTTGATATTCTTATCCCTCCAGCCAAGATGGCAGCCATGAAGCCACTGTGGTTTTGGGGGTGTCCACTGTTTCTCAGGGGGTGCTTGGGGAGGCCTCTGGCTATCTCTGACTACCTCTTCCCCTCCCTCCTACCCCCAAGCCAGAGAATCTGCTATACTACAGCCTGGATGAAGACTCCAAGATCATGATCTCCGACTTTGGCCTCTCCAAGATGGAGGACCCGGGCAGTGTGCTCTCCACTGCCTGCGGGACCCCGGGATACGTGGGTGCGGAGGGCCCTAGGCTGGGCTGTGGAAGGGGTAGGGACCATGAACTGCAAGGCAGAGATTTGTCACCACCATGTCCCCTTCTCTCCATAGCCCCTGAGGTCCTAGCCCAGAAGCCCTACAGCAAGGCCGTGGATTGCTGGTCCATTGGGGTCATTGCCTACATCCTGTAAGTGGGGGCTTGGCCATGGCAGGGTGTGGCTGGAGAGCTGTTCTCTTCCCTGCTTTCCTCCCTCTGCTATTCCTTGCTTTCTTTAATTGTAGTTATTGCTATCGATTAATTACTAATATTACTTTATTCAATAGATACTATGTTTCAGGCACTGTGCCAAGCACTGGGGATTTAGCAGAGAGCAAACCCTGCCCTCAGGGAGCTGACCTTCCACTAGGGGAAACAGATAATCAACAAGTAAATAAATCTTCAAAATAGCATCAGGTTATAAAGAAGACTGTGGAGAAAAATCAAGCTGGTGTAGGGAGACAGGGATGATGCCATTTCAGGTGGGGAGGTCAGGGAAGGCCTTATTGTGGAGGTGACATCCAAGTGCAGTGATGGAGTCAAACATTTAAGGTATGGGGGGAAAGTGGTGTAGGCCCTGAAGAGGGCCAGATGGCAGCGTGTTCAAGGAACAGAAAGAAGGCCAGTGTAGCTAGACAGATTGAGGAGGCGGGGAGGGACAGTTTACTAAGGGGGAACTGCTTCCTGTGGGTCCTGCCTGACCCCTGGGACTGCCCCAAAGCTCAACCCAAGTCAGTGAGTGCACAGGAAATGGAAATGAGGATGAGTTTCTCTCTGCCCAGGCTCTGCGGTTATCCCCCCTTCTATGACGAGAATGATGCCAAACTTTTTGAACAGATTTTGAAGGCCGAGTACGAGTTTGACTCTCCTTACTGGGACGACATCTCTGACTCTGGTATTCTTGGCTTTGCCTTCTTACCCTGGGCCCTGCCTCTGGTGCCTTTCTCATCTGCTTTGGGGCGGCGGTGGTGGGGGGGAGGGGGGGATGGGGGATGGGTGTGTTTCCCTACTACCTTCCTTCTGTCAGATTCTCCAGCCCCAGACTAAGAGCTATCTTTGAGACCAGATAACCTACTCAGGGTTCTTCCCTCTGCTTGGCCCCCCAGCCTGAGAAACTTGTTTCAGTCCTTCCATTTGTGCCCCCATTAGGAAGCAAACCTGTGAAGCCATTATCATTTCATTACACATCAATGGGAATACACTAAGTAGATTCTTTAAGAACAAGTTTTTCTTAGGTAGGTACAGTGGCTCACACTTGTAATCCTAGCACTTTGGGAGGCGGAGGCAAAAGAATTACCTGAGCTCAGAGGCTCGAGACCAGCCTGAGCATCATGGCGGGACCTCGTCTCTACAATAAATTTAAAAATTAGCCAGGTGTGGTGGTGCATGCCCTGTGGCTCCAGCTACTTGGAGGCCTGAGGCAGAAGGATGGCCTGAGCTCAGCAGGTCGAGGCTGCGGTGGCTGTGAGCATGCCACTGCACTCCAGCCTGGGTGATAAAGTGAGACTCCAACTCAAAAAAAAAGGGCAAGTTTTTCTTAAGAGAGGGAGAGCTGGAAGGCTTGAGGTGGGAGTAAGGGTATTAGAAGAAGAGCAAAGGCCAGGTGAGGTCGTGCATGAAAAGATCTGGCCTCTCTGTGTTGCCTCTGGCCATCTCTGCCAACCCTGAGGGAGTGGATCCTGTATCTTGGAGGTGTCCACAGGCACTATCACGCTGTCTCTGTCTTTGCTTTTGTCTTGGGGGTTCAGCCAAAGATTTCATCCGGCACTTGATGGAGAAGGATCCAGAGAAGAGGTTCACCTGTGAGCAGGCCTTGCAGCACCCATGGTGAGAGTTCCCATAAGCTGTGGGCTGGGGTGGGGTATGGGCCCCCAGCCTGCCTGTCCTCACAGGCAACCCTCCACATATCCCTCTTAGGATCGCAGGAGACACGGCTCTAGATAAGAATATCCACCAGTCAGTGAGTGAGCAGATCAGGAAGAACTTTGCCAAGAGCAAGTGGAAGGTGAGCCCGTGTCCCTCATCCTGGGTCCTGGCCTCCCCAGACTTCTCTCCACCCCCATCCAGGCTCAGCTCACACAGCACCCAACATCAAGTTGGGCACACAGTAACTGCTCAGCATGCCTACCCAAGGACTTCATGCATTAATTCAACAAATGCTCCCTGACACCTATTCTATTCCAGAGAGTGTCCCTGACCTCCAAGTCTAGAGGAAGAACAGTCTATAATTCTTCAGGAGGCATCTGATACAGCCTCTGGGGGTCTGGGTAAGGTCAGAAAGGTGGTAATGACATGTCAGAGCTGTCAGTTGTGTAGAAATTAGCCAGGCACAGTGGAATAATGTCTGCAGCTATTCAGAGAAGTACAAGTGCTGAGACTGGCTAGACTGGAGGGGTTGAGCGGATTGAGAGGCAGGAGCCTAGGCTGGAGAAGCAGGTAGGGCCAGGCTACTTGGGGCCTCAGTGGAGCACCCACTTGATCCTGAGGGCACTGAGCAGCCCCAGAAGAATCTTAAGCAGAAATTTTCCCCTTGAAAGGCTCATAGGATGCCGATAACAGCATGGAGTGAACACTGAGAGATTCATCAGGACACTGTGGTGGAGATGCAGGCAGGAGATGGTGAGGGTTTAGACCAGAGCAGTAGCAACAGGAATAGAGAACAGTGGTTGATGCAGGAGTCATTCAGGAGGCAGAATTGACAAGAAGTGATGATGGAATGGATGTTTGGGGAAAGAGATCTTATTAAGGGCTGGCCCAGGATTGTGTGGGAGGACAGAGTGGACAGTGGAATCATGACTGAGATGGCGATCAGAGGGGCAGGAACATGCCTTGAGAGGACGACTTAAGTTTTGGACATGGTGAATTTGAGGGATACGTGGGACATCCTGGTGGATATGTTGACTAGAGAGTGATACACACAAACACACGCACGCATGCACGCATATACTTGGGCAAGTTACTTAACCTTTCTGCACTTCAGTTTCTTCCTTTGAAGATAGTGATGTTAATATTGCCTACCTCAAAGAGTTTTGTGGGCCGGGCATGGTTATCTGTAATCCCAGCACTTTGGGAGGCCAAGGCAAGAGGACTGCCTGAGCCTAGGAGTTCGATGCCAGCCTAGGCAACTTGGTGAGATGTCTCTACAATAAGTTAAAAAATTAACTGGGTGTGGTGGCACACGCCTATATTTCTGGCTACTTGGAAGGCTAAGGAAGGATTGCCTGAGTTCAACAGGTAGAGGCTGGGGTGGCACATGATTGTGCCACTGCACTCCAGCGTTGGCAACAGAGTGAAGAGTGAGATTCTGACTAAAAAAAAAAAGTTTTGTGAAGATTAAATTAATTACTATATATAGTGCTTAGAGCATTGCCTGACATATATTATATATTGTTTACTATTATATATGACTAAGATTTAATTATGTGTATACCAGGTGTGGTGGCTCATGCCTGTAATCCCACACTTTGGGAGGCCAAGGCAGCCTTAATCAGTTGAGGCCCAGGAGTTTGAGAACAACCTGGGCAACAAAGAAAGACCCCTCACCACTAGAAAAAATGAAATAATTAGCTGGGTGCAGTAGTTCACACCTATAGTCCCAGCTCCGTGGGAGGCTGAGGTGGGAAGATCACTTGAGCCCAGGAGTTTGAGGCTACAATGAACTATGATCATGCCACTGTACTCCATCCTGGGACACAGAATGAAACCCTGTCTCTTTAAAAAGAATTATATGTAGAGAGTTACATAAATCTGTTCATATATATGTATACATACAGTTAATATATGTGCATGTATACGTGTATAAATACATACTTTGAATATAATTTAATAAAGCCTTGTAGAGGTTTGAGAAGTTTTAGGGAATTGATAAATAGCATCTAAGTTAAAATAGGAGAATCCTACCACTAGTCCCCACTCTCTCAAAAGTCCCTTTTCCCCTCTCTCCCCACAGCAAGCCTTCAATGCCACAGCAGTTGTGCGGCACATGAGGAAGCTGCAGCTGGGCACAAGCCAGGAGGGGCAGGGACAGACGGCAAGCCATGGAGAGCTGCTGACCCCAGCAGCTGGGGGTGAGAGTGGGGCTCTGTGGAAGAGCAGGGTGGTCCACGAAGAGGCACCCAGGCTAGAATGGAGGGTCTGCCCCTACAGCCAGCTCTGTTCTCTTGTTCCCACACAGGGCCAGCGGCTGGATGCTGCTGTCGAGACTGCTGCGTGGAGCCGGGACCAGAACTGTCCCCCACACTGCCTCCCCAGCTCTAGGGCCCTGGATCTAGGGTCAGGTGCCCTGCAGGGAAGGGTTGGGGGCAGCCTACTCTCCTTCCCAGAATGGAGGAGTTACCCTGCCCCATCCCCTCCTCACCCTTTCCCTTCCCTACCACTCCTCACGGCATTTTCCATACAAATGTTTCTATTTTATTGTTCCTTCTTGTAATAAAGGGAAGAAGATAAAACCATAGATAGCTCTGTCTCCCCAAGTAGCTCACCCCCACCTTGTTGTGCAAATCGACTGGTTATTTGGGGATGCCTGGCCCCTGAGGTAGCTGTAGCAAGCCCCCTCCCCAACATGAGACCGAGGGGGATGGGGAGAAAGAAGTGGGGAGTGGAGGGGAAAGATGTCTGGGAATTCCTTTGTCCAGGGCACACCCACTTAGCCTTTTGGCCCTTTGGACCCCTTTCTGCGCTTTGCTGGAGGCTCCTGAGCACAGCAGGGTTGGCGCAGGTCAGCACTGAACAGAACCTGTAGGGGATGTGAGGTCTGTGTGGGAAGGAGGGCACACTGGGGTCAGAGATGGTGGGGCTGGTGTCAGTGCTGGGAGGCAGAAGAGTCGCAGGGAGCAGGACTGGGCAAAAAGTTCACTGGGGTTGGGGCTGGGTAGTTAGAGAGTCCTTTAGGGTCACCTGGGCGGTGGTGGTGGTGGAAGAGTCCATGTGGATGGACTGCTGGAAGAGTCCACTGGGTCAGAGTTGGGGGAGAAGTCCTGTGGGGTGTCTGGGCTGGAGGAGGAGGGGAAACCTAGGTACACTCACCGCTTGGGCCCAGCCAGCATATGGTCCCCATAGGCTCCGGAAAAATTTTCCTAAATCAGAAGTGATGAAGCTAAATCAATAGGACCCTTTGGCTCATGGGGTCTGAGGAAGAAGTGACTAAGAGAGTGACATATTTCTACCATCTCAGCCCACTGCCAGCCCAAGCATCCCACTCTCCTCACCCAGTTCCTTGTTGGTCTGGGGGCTTGGGCCCTTTGCTTGGGATGTAGTGGGGTGCCATCTGTAGTCACGTTGGGCGATTTGCCACACGTGGACGTCCACAGGTACAGCCTGGGGCTTGTCTAGGGCCATCAGGCAGATGCAGTCAGCCACCTTTAACAGACACAGAGTGAGCTCTTGAGGAGGAATGGCAGGATCTGGCCAGCATCCTTCTTCTAGCCCCGAAGTCAGCTGCTTCCTCCTTTACCTTGAGGCTACTATAGTTCTATATTCTAAATCAACATATATTATCTATTAATACTTTAAAAAATAGCTGTAGGCCGGGTGTGGTGGCTCATGCCTATAATCCTAGCACTTTGGGAGGCAGAGGTAAGAGGACTGCCTGGGTCCAGGGGTTTGAGACCAGCCTGGGCAACTTGGCAAGACCTTGTCTCTACAATAAATAAAAAAATTAGCCAGGCATGGTGTTGTGTACCTTTAGTTCCAGCTACTTGGGAGGCTGAGGTGGAGGGATAGCCTGAGAGCAGTGGACTGAGGCTGCAGTGGCTGTGAGTGTGCCACTGCACTCCAGCCTGGGTGACAGAGTAAGACTCTGATTCAAAAAATAAATAAATAAAAAATTTAAAAAACCTTTGGCCAGGTGTGGTGACATACATCTGTTTTAATCCCAGCGCTTTGGGAGGCCAAGGTGGAGGATCTCTTGAGGCCAGGAGTTTGAGAATAGCCAGGACAATATAGAGAAACCCTGTCTCTATTTTTAAAAAAAATTTACAAAAATTCATTTTTTTAAACTACAGAGAAGTATAAAGAACAAAAATACAAATGCCCTATTTCTAGTTATCCTACTGCTAGTTAACCCTGTTGTCATCAAATAAAAGTTTTGTAAGCAAATGTAATTTCAAGAAAAGAACAAAACATGGAAATGTCTTCCCATTTGTCTCCCGAAAGAAAGACACTTAAATTTCCTGGAACTCCTTCTGGAAATTTCTGCATACATATAGCAGCATATATATGTACCTGAACAAATGGCCTTTCTCGAAATTCATTCAAAGGGCAGTACCCTTTATACTCTTTTTGCACTCTGCTTTCTCTCAGAAAACATATGCTTATATTCTTTCCCCTTCCTGCTGTGCCTCCAGAAGCCAAGCCTCCACCCAGCTCTCAGACTGACTTCATTTCCTACTCTCTTACTCTCAGTGTTGCTGGAGAGGGCAGCTCCTACCTCCCTGGGGACTCACCTTGGTGCCTACCCCAGGCAGGGCACAGAGGGCCTTGTGGGCCTCCTCATAGGGGGCCTCTCGCAGCTGCTGCAGCCAGGCCAACCCTCCCTGTTCTTCCAGGATGGCTTTGGCACTGGCATTCACGTAGCGGGCACGGTAACCCAGGCCCAGCTTCCTGAGGTGAGCTTCCACCTCTGGCCCTGTGGGGAGTGGGAAAGAGAGCAGGGATCAGACATTCTCAAGTCCTTTTTGCCCTCAGACTTGTGTGTGAACACTCTACCCCGCAGGAATGCTTTTCTTTTTCTTTTTTTTTTTTTTGAGTTGGAGTCTCACTCTGTCTCCCAGGCTGGAGTGCAGTGGTGCACTCCCGGCCACCACAGCCCTGACCTGCTGGGCTCAGGCGATCCTTCCTCCTCTGCCTTCCAAGTAGCTGGAACTACAGGTGCACGCTACCACGCCCAACTAATTTTTTGATTTATTGTAGAGATGAGGTCTCACCATGTTGCCCAGGCTGGTCTCGAACCTGCGGGCTCAGACAATCCTCTCACCTCAGCCTCCCAAAGCGCTGGGATTATAGGCTTGAGCCACCACGCTCGGCCAGGAATGTTTTTCCTATGTAACCCCAGCCACCTCATCACCTTCTAGGAGATATGTTTATGTGTAAAATAAAGGGTTAAAGCCTAGGTTCTGTCCCTTTACAAATGTCTTTGGAGCCCTTACTATGCACTGGCATTGCAGCCCAACTCCAGTACAGGGAATGAGAAAGACTGCTGCCCTAGAAGAGTTCCCCAGATAAGTTCGTTAACCTTTCCAAAGAGCATTCGCACCCATATCTTAAAAAAACAACAACAAAAAAACTGTAATCCCAGCACTTTGGGAGGCCAAGATGAGAGGACTGCCTGAGCCCGCAGGTTTGAGACCAGCCTGGGCAACTTGGCAAGACCTTGTCTCTACAATAAATAAAAAAATTAGCCGGGCATGGTAGCTGCTTGGAAGGCTGGGGCAGAAGGATTGCCTGAGCCCAGCAGGTTAAGGCTGTGGTGGCTAGGAGTATGCCACTGCCCTCCAGCCTGGGCAACAGAATGAGACTACAACTGAAAAAAAAAAAAAAAAAAAAATCAGACGAGCACAGTGGCTCATGCCTGTAATCTCAGCACTTTGGGATCCTAGGAATTTGAGAAAAGTCTGTACAACATGGCAAGACCTCATCTCCATCTCCACAATAAGTCAGAAAATCAGCCAGGCATGGTGATGCACACCTGTAGTCCCAGGGAAGCTGAAATGGAAGGATCGCCCAAGATTTCAGGTCCGGACTGCATTAGCTGTGAGTGTGCCACTGCACTCCAGTCTGAGCAACAGAGTGAGATTCTGACTCCCAACAATAATAATAATAGCTTTAGGTATATTATGCTTACTTTTCTCAAGAACCCAGATGATAGTACTTTTTTCCTCCTCATTTTGCAGGTGGAGAAAATGAGGGCTTAGAAGAGGTTAAGTAACCTACTCATGGGGCCTCCTTGTAGCAGAAGATCTGGGACACCAAAGCCTGTGCTCTTTTTTTTTTTTTGAGTTGGACTCTCACTCTGTCACCCAGACTGGAGTGCAGTAGCATGCTCACAGCTACCGCAGACTTAACTTGCTGGGTTCAGGTGATCCTTCAGCTCCGCCTTTTAAGTAGCTGGAACTACAGGCATGCACCACCATGCCCAGCTTATTTTTTTTATTTATTGCAGAGAGGAGGTCTTACCAAGTTGCCAAGGTTAGGCTCGAACTCCTAAGCTCAGGCAACCCTCTTGCCTCCACCTCCCAAAGTGCTAGGATTACAAGCATGAGCCACTGTGCCCAGCCTAGATTAGGTTTCTAAGCATCAAATACATTCTCTTTTCTTGAGGCAGGCAGTCTTCTTGCTATACAGTTCCCAAGCACTTTTCCTAGCGTGGTTCTCACAAGTGCCGATTGATATCTGCCCCTTAAAATACTTTCCTTACAGGGCTGCTGTGAACACATGTGTTCTTGAATGCAAAACTGTCTGGTTCACTATAGTGATACCAGCTTGAATTTTACACGTATTTTCCATGTGCCAAACATTGTGCCAGGTGCAGTATGTGTATTTTTTTATTCAATCCTTGTAACAACACTAATAGGTAAGTGCTATTATTATCCCATTTCACAGATGAAGAGATTTTAGTACACAGATGCCAAATAATGTAACCAAGCAACAGAGTTGGGATTCAGACTCAGGCAGTCTGTCTCCAGAACGCATGTTCTTAACCCCAAACTTCTATACACTGTATACAGATGTTTTTCTGATGAAGCAATAAACCCACTGGGCAAAAAGCAGAGACTAGTGAGAGCTGACATTTCAGGGAGGAATAGGGAGGATGATGGGCTGATCAGATCAGGCAGTGTGATTCTGGATAGGGGCAGGGTTTTGGGAAGACAGGAAGCCTTAAGTGGTTACCAGGGCCAGTAAAGCTGATGGAGGGCCTGGGGGCAGGAGACCCATCTACTCACCAGCTAGGGCCTGTAGGCTGGGAAAGCCATGGTAGGTAACATCATCAAGCTGGATGAGTCGAGGTCCAAAGGCCTGGCACAGCCGCTCTACCATGCCAGTAATGCGAGTGATGTTGTTGTTGGAGGAACAGATGAAAGAGATAAGGCATTCGACGGGGTCTTGTCGCAGGAGTCGCACACCTGGGGACCAGAAAGTCAGGGGACAGAAGTACCTGCTGTCAGGAGTGGCCTCTTCTCACCCTCAGATCAGAACCTAGGCACTAAGGCTCCTGGGGAATCCCAGAGGAATGAGAGACAGCATTGTGAGAGAAAGCAACACCGGACCTCTCATGCCTCATAGTATCTTGTGAGGTCTGACTTACCATCCCATTTCACAGATAAAGAGGTCACAGTGTGAGGGATTTGTGTTCACTCTTTTCATTGCTGTATCCTCAGTTACACGACAGATGCTCTGTATATATTTACAGAATGAATGAAGGCACCTGCCCCAGGTCATGCAGCCAGGAATGGGCTCAATGTCCTTGTCACTTCATCATGGTGATCAGCAGGAAAATAACAATGTAATAATTATTACTACGTGCTGGCACTATTCTAAGCACTTTTCATGTATTAGCTCCTTTTATCCTATGAAGTACATATAATCCCCATTTTAGTGAAACTGAGTCAAAAAAGTAACTTAACCAGTGTCCAAGATCCCTGCCCCCTCTCCAGGCTCTGTACTCACCTTGGAATTTCTGAGCCACCTCTTGGAAGTGGTAGTCCACAGAACCCCAATGGTGATATAGTTGAGCCAGGCTGACATCTAGCTGGAAGTACTTGCGCACGGCCTCCAGCTCCTCTAGTGTTGGCCTGCCAACCCAGCTCTTGTCCCCTCGGTACACAGTGCAGTAGAGCTGCTCCTCAGTCTGAGTCAGTGTCCACACTTGATCTGCCAGTACACCACTCCAGTGTGCAGGACTTTGCTCCCTCCACCTAAGCTCCCAGGTACATGACAGCCTTAGGTTCCCTTCTTGCTCACTTTGGAGTCCCTCCCATCCTACAACTGCTCCATGTACAAAACTGATTTACTAATTGCAAAGTAAAAGTGTTATCTTTTACATCGGTTATACTACTTGATTCTTACAATAATACTGCATAGACAGATTACCTCTACTTTATTTCATTCATTCATTCATTTGAGTCTGAGTCTCACTCTTTGCCCAGGCTGGAGTGCAGTGTGGCACGTTCACGGCCACCACAACCTCGCCCAGCTGGGCTCAGGCAATCCTTCTGCCTCAGTCTTCCAAGTAGTTGGAACTACAGGCCTGCGCCAC
>CAUYQG010160499.1:0-21115 GCA_963574415.1 Tarsius wallacei | reverse complement strand
TATGGTAATTGTTCAGGGTCTACTTATGAATGAGAACATAGGGGACTCAGCTCTTTGTTTCTGTGATAGATCACTGAGTATGATGGATTCTAAATCCATCCAAGTTGCTGCAAAGTCTATGTTTGTCCTTCTTTATGGCTGCATAGTGTTCCATCATGTGTGTGTACCACATTTTTTTAATCCAGTCCAGTTTCAGCAGCACGGTTGGTTTCATGTTTTTGCTATTGTGAATAATGCTTCAATAAACATGTGTGCAGGTATCTTTTTTTGTAGAATGATTTGAGTTCTGAGTATATTCCCAGTAGGGGGATTGCTGGGTCATATGGAAAGTCAATTTCTAGTTCTTTCAGAAATCGCCACACTGTTTTCTACAGAGGTTGCACTAGTTTGCATTCCCAAAGCGTTCCTTTTTCTCCACATCCTTGCCTGCATCTGTTGTTTAATTAATCATTTTATTAATGATGGCCGTTCTTACTGAGGTTAGATGGTATCTCAGTGTGGTTTTGGTTTGCATTTCCCTGATGATGAGTGAGGCTGAGCACTTTTTCATGTGTCTGATGGCTGCCCGTATATCTTCTTTAAGAACTGTCTATGTATGTCTTTTGCCCACTTTTTAAAGAGTTTTTTCCCTTTCGAATGTTTGAGTTCATTGTAGAACCTAGATATTAGGCCTTTGTCAGATATACAGTTGGCAAATATTTTTTCCCATTCTGTGGGTTGTCTCCCCACTCTCTTGATGTTTTCTTTGGCTTTGCAGAAGCTCGTTAGTTTGATGAGGTCCCACTTGTCTATCTTATTTCTTAAGGTGTGGGCATTTAGGATTCTGAATATGAATTGGTTTCCAGTTCCAATTTCCATAAGAGTATCTCCTGCGTTTTCTAAGATTTTTATAGTTTGAGGTTTTACGTTTAGGTCTTTGATCCATTTGGAGTTAATTTTTGTGTATGGTGATAGGTAGGGATCCTGTTTCAGTAGTCTTCTGCATGTGATCAGCCAGTTTTCCCAGCACCATTTACTGAATAGGTTCTCCTCTCCCCAGTGGTTGTTGTTGGAGGCTTTGTCAAAGATGAGATGGTTGAGAAATTGAGGTTTTGCTTTTGGAATCTCTGTCCTGTTCCATTGGTTCATAGTCATTTAATTATATTTTCCTTCAGTTAAAAAACCCAGAATGACTCTTCTTTGTCAGTGGGACAGAGTGTAAATTTCTTTGACATTCTAGGCTCATCAAACTCTTGTTCTTTTCTATTGTAACAATATTCTCATTTTTGAGGAGATGGAGGGGAGGGATCAAGTAGAAATTAATGCCACTCAAACATGAGATTCTCATATGCTGTAGAGCCAACAAATGGATGAATAAATGACTTGGGTAGTCTTTTTAGTTCTGTACCACAGATACTGCAGTAGGTGCTGGGCATATGGAAATAAGTGAGACCATAACTCCTATGTTCAGGAAATTCATAGGAAATAGGTCACAGCCAGCTTACTGAACCAAACAGTAGAAATGTATAGGAGGCACGACAGGGTCACTGAAGAGATAACCAATTATGAGGGCATTTGTGGAGAGTGGGAATGAGTGGGGAAAGACTTATAGGGTAGAGGGGGCTTGAGCCAGGTCTTAAAAGTTAGGTGGGAATTTGCCAGTCAGGTAGGAGTTAGGTGGGCATCCAAGGAGGGTGGAGAACATTCTCAGCGGAGGCACCAAGGTAGAGGGTTCTGCGGTTACTGGAAGTAACGTGGGGGCTGAGCAGTGGGAGAAGAGGATGGAGTGAGCAGCGTCAGCCGTGCAGCCCCTGCATGCTGGGCCCTTGGTGTGAATCCGGGCAGTCAGTGGAGCCAGCCTGGCCATTGTTCACTGCCACGTGCTGCTCATGGTAACAAAAATAATGTCAGCTTCAAGAATGCCCTTGATGAAGTAGTACAGATTATTCCTTTTATTAAACGTGACCCTGGAACCAGTATTCTGTGATGAAATGGGAAGCACTTTCACAGTTGAGTTGTGAGCCTGTCCCTTTTGTCACAGAGTGCCAGTTTGACTTGAAAGGGTGACTAGCCAACAAACCGATGTTCAGACCTGGGTGTCTGACAGATCTCGCCTCAAAAATGAACAAAGTGAATCTGCCATATCACGGAAAACAACTGATAGTATTTGTTGCTCCTGATAGAATTTGAGCTTTCAAGTGAATATTAAAGTTTCAGGAAACTTATATGTGCCACCGTGAGCTTGACAGCCTTCTCCTACTTAAGGATTTTCTGATGAGCTTGGTGATACCGATGGGTGATCTGTTGATATTAAATGACAAAATGTCAGCATTTGGAAGATCTGCATAACACAGTGAACCCCTTTTCCTAACTGACCAATCTGTGTTATAAAATCATTGTGGGTAAAAATCCATTCAAAGTGCAAGACAGACTAATGGTTTTAAAGTAACTAAGGACAGAGGGTTCAGTGCTATGGTTTCGGTCTCCAACACTGCATCCAGCCTTTAAGACTTTAACACTTAGACATTTGTGTAGTATTAAAGACGAATATTTCCAACTATCTGTAAGACAGTCAATTAAAATACTTCTCCCTTTTCTAGTTACATATTTGTGAGACTGATTTTCTTTTTATACTTCAATCAAAGTAACATATTGCAGCGGATTGAATGCAAAAGTGGTTATCATAACTCATTTGTCTCTTACTAAGTTAAACATCCAAGTGCTGAAAAAAGTAGTAAAATAATGCCATTCTTCTCACTAGCGTGGTTTCTAAAATTTTAAAAATATTATTTTAAGCCGGGCTCGGTGGATCAGCCTGTAATCCCGTGCTTTGGGAGGCTGAGGTGAGTGAATTGCCTGAGCCTGTGGGTTCGAGACCCGCCTGGGCAACTTAGTGAGACCTCATTGCTACAATAAATCAAAAAATTAGCCGGGCATGGTAGCACATGCCTGTAATTCCAGCTACTTGGAAGGCTGAGGTGGAAGGATCGCCGGAGTCCAGCAGGTCGAGGTTGCAGTGGCTGGGAGCAGCCACTGCACTCCAGTCTGGGTGACAGAGTGAGACTCCCACTCAAAAAAAAAAACATATTATTTTAAAACGAATTTACAAATATTTGTATAATTTCTCAGTTTTAATTTCTAGTGTACTAAATATCTTACGTATAATCTGTATAAACAAAAGCACTTTGAGATCCGCTCTTACGTATAATCTGTATAAACAAAAGCACTTTGAGATCCGCAATAATTTTTATAAGTATAAGAGGTCCCCAGACCAAATGATTTCAGAACTACTAATCTCGGAAAGATGATAGTGTCTGAATGAAGGTTCTCAGGTTCCACTTGTGCTCAAGTTCTGCCTTCTACAGGCCTCTCTGTTTAACCTGGTCCCTTTTTACCCCTGTATTTCTGTTTTGAACATAGTATTAGCATTCATTGTGAAAATCTTATATTCATATATTGCTTTGTGGTACCTTTTTAACTGATTGATATATATACATATTTTATATTATTTCTTCAACTACATTGCAAGTCTAGAGTACAGGAGTTTTTCTATTTCTTGTATGTGTATGTGAGCTTTTTTTAAACCTCCGAATCTAGTCCATTGGTATTTATATACACAGAGGTTACGCATTAGAATAGATTTTTTGTTGAAGAAAACCAATCCTGTTCTTCCTTCATAGACATCATAGAATTTCAGAGTGGGAAAGGCTCTTGGCTGTTAATCCAGTTCTGCCATTTCCTTCCATACATGAGGAAGCAAAGGTCTGGAGAAGTGATATGCCTTGGGCCTAGGTCACGTAGCTTTAGTCACTAGGAAACTGAGTCCTTGGTCCTTTTCAGCCTTTTATTAAGGGTGAACTAATAACAAAGTAAGCCACTCTTGTGTCTTAATTCTTAAGAACACCTGTATTTTCAAGTGTTCCTTTTTATTTTTCAAATGAAAGAGTCACATGTGTATTTGTGAAACAGCTTGTGCCAGTGAAGTGGGAGTTTGATATTCAACAGATACAAACATTTGCTCAGCATTGTTTTCCTGAGTTCGTATGGAAAATGGACTCAACTCAAAGGTGAAAGTGTGGTTTCAGTCAAGTTAAATTCTTAAGATGAATGATGGACTTTTCCCTGCCCAAGACATTTACCATTTACGGGCAGAGTCATGCATCTGAGGCCCCATTTTGATTTTTTCATTGGAGTGTTTTTTACAATATCACTTTCTTTCCAGGGTCCAAATGCCAAGCCTGTAGTGTCCTTCATTGCTGGCTTAACCGCTCCTCCTGGCCGGAGAATGGGCCATGCAGGGGCGATTATTGCCGGAGGAAAAGGTGGAGCTAAAGAGAAGATCTCCGCCCTCCAGAGTGCGGGAGTTGTGGTCAGCATGTCTCCTGCACAGCTGGGAACCACCATCTACAAGGTGAGCCCCGACAGTGCCTGATTGCTCGGAGGTGACAGGCCTTCTCAGCGTGGGACCATGTGGGGTGTCCGGAAACCATGCCTTTGCTTCTGGGTCTAAATCTGTTTTATTTCATTCTGAGGTGCAGCTTGACAGTCTTTATCAACTCTGCTAATGTCTAATGCCCTAATTGGGCATGGACAGGACTAACATTCTGATTTTAAAACTTTCTTTAAACATTGAGATTTGTATTTTTCTAAGTGGTAAGAAATAACATCTGAAAAAGCATCTTGGAGATCATAGGAGATTGTAAGTGTCTTGATTTCCATTTTAAGGGCATAGGAGGAGGTCGTGCAGAGAACTGCCTTGTGTTTTGCATTTTGTCTTTTCCATGGAGGGCCTTTGGGCTGTAGCCACCCCGACTGTTTTCAGGGAGAGAGGCTGGAGGCTGAGTAACAAGAATGAAAGCCTTCAGCTTCTTTCTGTCCCTGGCTGTGTTGTGATGTCATTGTTATTTACAGGTTGGAGGAGTGACTTCTTAACCATTAAAAAAATTTTAATGGAACATTGTGGGTTAAAAATTCTCTAAATGAGTTGGTGTCTTCCATAATCTTTGCAGTGATTTTCAACTTGTCTCTTTGAGTTTAAAGCTCTCTCTCCTTCTTTATTTTATATGGTTATTGCCTTATCAAGAAAAGCAAAGAACAACAAAAAACTTATTTCTTAAGCATGCTGAAAACAGGCACCGATTTTCCTAGAAAGGTGCAGTGTTCAGAGAGAATTTCAAAATCCTGATTTGGTGAGATCTTCTTTGACCTTGTGGCTAAAAACATGAACTCCTTGTTTTAGTGAATCTTTGCGTGATCATGTCTTTTGGAATATAACACTGTGGAACACAGCGTTTGAGAGAAATCTGGGTGGTCAGTGAATATAGAGTATTTGAAAGAAATCTGGGTGGTCAGTGAGTGTGTGAAGAATTTTATTTAAAGTGCTTAAATTCACATTGGAGATGTGTGTTACCATTTTACTCCAGTAAGTGGCAGCAGGCATCTACACATTTGTCCTTATCTAATTGTTACTCTAGAAAAATAAGATTTTCAGTATTGTTTCCTTAAACAGTATTTTGTTTAAGGTATTTGTTTCAGGTGTTTCTGAGGCTCTTGACATTTTATTCAAATCCTAACTGAATCTCTGTTTAGCTTTATTCTCTGCGAAACTAAACCTGTTTCCATTGTCTTATTAAAGGGGTTGGTTGTAGTTCCTATAGATAGCATTACAGCCTTGGATAAGCATGATGAGGTTTGTCAGCCCCTCATATTATTATTATTGTAATACTGCAGCGAAAAAATAAGTATTATTTTTAAAGCCTCCCTCTCAGCTTCTGGGTTTGGGAGACAGAGTTGAAGCTCTGCATCTAACTTGGTGAAATTCATGTTGACTAATTTCAAAGCTGCTATTTTGTGTTCAAGTACCCTCATCCTGGAACATTTTACTTCTGTCATTTGGTTGTTCAAAGGATTCTAAAGATAATAGATTTCAGAATCATTTTAACCATGAATGTAATTTGCATCTCCTATCTTTTTATTCTGTCTGTTCTCCTTCTCTTCTGTTTCTGAAGGAGTTTGAAAAGAGGAAAATGCTATGAAAGAAGAAGCAAAGTTTCCTGAAACTGTGGATTGAGTCATGGGAGACACGGGGCCCAGCAGCTTCTATGGTCCCCTGGTTGTCAGCCTGTGTGCCCGACACTGGTCTTCCTTGCCACAGAAAGCCCACGCGAAGTGGAGGATGGATGTCCTGAATTGAAATGTTTTCACCTGATTGTATAACAAAGACAGCCAATAAAACTACCATTTAATTTGACTGTGGTTTTGGAGACTTCTTGTTGTTCCAGTGTGAGGGGAGAGGAGAGAGGGAGACTGAAGGGTGTGTGTGTGTGTGTGTGTGTGTGTGTGTACGCGCGCGCATGTGCTTGGTTTAACATTGTAACCAAAACTTCTGAGGTCTCTGATTTAAAAATCAGTTTTCTCACTTGTATGTATAATAATCTCCATCTTGCAGGGTGGTTTGGAGAGTTAGAGATAAATGCATAAAATCCCTGGCATTTAGTAAGGCAACTTAATTCATCGGTGTCTCTCTAATCACATCTATCACCGCTACCACCATTGTTATCATCATCATCGTCAGTCATTAAGATTATAAGCAGAAGCTCATCTGTGTGTCAGTTTCTGCCTAGTGGGAAATTTCTGCCTAGTTGGGAGATGGAGGTCTTCCCCAATTCTGTGCTTTCCTGTGGCTCTCTGCAGAGGGCTCTTCCCAACCCCATCCGGAGTCTACATTTTCGCTTGAGTTTTAAGACATTCACCACAAGAAAGCAGTAAAGCTGTTAGCCATCCTGCTTTGTGTTTTAGAAGGAGCTTATTAATAAGTGATTCTAGGGCTGGGTAACTGTCACCAGACAAGACAGAAGAGGGCACCCGTCATCAGGAACTTACGTTGTAGAGAGGGAAAGAGAAAATATTCTCAAATTGTAACACTGCCCCGAAGGAAACAAGAGCTTCAGAAATATTGGGGAGAAGCCCCTGGAAGAAAGTCTGACCACGGAGTTCTCCTTGGGGAGGTGGTTTGCGCTGGGACCTGAGGACTGAGAAAGTACCAGCCATGCAAAAAGGAGGATGAACACCCAGGCAAGGGGAGCAGCCTGTGCAAAAGAGGGGAGGGAAAGAGCTCGTTGCAAGGAAGTGAAAGAACACTGAATGCACTGGAAGGGATTAGAGGAGGTTTTCGGGGGCCTGAGGGAACAGGAGCTTACGTGACCATCCCAGCCTGCTGCTGAGGGCACAAAAACGGGTGTCAGGAGATTGATTGACAGCCCGAAGGATTCTGTCCAGGCCAAGGGACACGTAGTGATCAACCTTGGATTTGAGTAGACTTCAGTTCCTGCATGTTTTCTCATCTTAAAAAGGAGGATAATGTTGGCTGAAGCCTTTCTCACAGCTGGCATTTTTCCTGTAAAAAAAAAAAAAAAAAGGAGGATAATGACCCCCACGTCAGAGGGGTAACTGGGTAGAAATACGCTATGGGTGTATGAGGGTGCCTCATTCCAGGGTGGGCTCTGCTGGGGATTGGCATTGCTTCGTAAACCCTTGGATGTGCGCTCCAAAGCTCAGGACAGCCCAGGCTGGCACTACTGGCCAGGGAGGAAGACACCTCCTCTCTTCTGACTGGCACGTCCAACCCAAGAACCCTATAGGGCAAATACCCTTTGGTCTAACTCACTGGGTCTTTGTGACAGGGATACAACTCAGATGAAGGGCAGGTGACCTGTCTTAGCTCAGGCTGCTGTAATAAAATGTCATAATCTGGATGACTTAAAAAACAGGCATTTATTTCTCACAGTTCTGGAGGCTGGGAAGCCCAAGATGAGGGTGTTACAGGGTTGGTTTCTTGTGTGTGTGTATGTGTGTGGACAGATAGCCATCTTATTGTGTCCTCATATAGTGCAAAGAGCTAGGTAGCTTGCTGCTCTCTTTAAAATTTTTATTATTATTTTTTAACTTTTAATTATTTTAAAGACATGGGGTACAATTCAGGGTAAGGTGTATAAATGTTCATTATGCAGTTACGCCCCCTCTTCCCCAGGTGGATTCCCACGACTGCCAATCCTGCTTCTCCCTACCCCTTCCCTGACAGTTTCTCGCTATTGCCAATCCTCTTCTTATAGTATGACGATAATTGTTCAAGGTCCACTTATGAGTGAGAACATGTGATACTCAGTTCTTTGTTTCTGTGAAAGATCACTCAGTATGATAGACTCTAAGCCCATCCAGGTTCCTGTGAAGTTCGTGATTTTGTTCTTCTTTATGGCTGTGTAATCTTCCATCGTGTATATGTACCACATTTTAAAAATCCAGTCCTCTTTTGATGGCAGCATGGTTGGTTCCATGTTCTTGCTATTGTGAACAATGCTGTGATAAACATACGTGTGCAAGTATCTTTTCATAAAGTGATAGTTCCTCCAGGTGTATTCCCAGTAGGGGGATTGTGGGGTCATATGGAAGGTCGATTTTTAGAACTTTTAGGAATCGCCACACTGATTTCCACAGAGGCTGTACTAGTTTACACTCCCACCAACAATGTAGAAATGTTCCCTTTTCACCACATCCTTGCTAGCATCTGTTGTTTTTTGAGTTATTGATGATGGCCATCCTGACTGGAGTTAGGTGGTATCTCAGTGTGGTTTTAATTTGTATTTATTTGATGACTAGTGAGGCTAAACATTTTTTCATGTATCTGTATGTCTTCTTTCACGAAGTGTCTGTTCATATCTTTGCCCACTTTGTAATGGTGCTGTTTTTTTCTTTTCAGCAAGTTTGAATTCTTTGTAGATCCTAGATGTCAGGCCTTTGTCAGACATACAGTTGACAAATATTTTTTCCCAGTCTGTGGGCTGTCTCTTTTCTCTCTTGATGGTTTCTTTGGCTTTGCAGAAACTTGTCAGTCTGATGAAGTCCCACTTGTCTATCTTATCTCTTATGGCATGGACACTTGGGGTTTTGATCAGGAATTGGCTGATCAAATGGTTCCAATTTTCATAAGGGTATCTCCTGCATTTTCTTATAAGGACTCTAATCACATTCAGGAGGGCTCCGCCCTCGTGACCTAATAGCTTGTAAAAACCCCAACTCACAATATCATTACATTGCAAATAGAGTTTCAACATATGCATTTTAGGGGGACACATACATTGAGTTCATTGCACATCCCTAACAGAAGACTTCCTTTTTCAGTCTCCTTCCCACCCCACCCCACCCCATCTTCCCCATTCCCTTTCATCTTCCTTTTCCTCTTTACCCTCTGAGCCTTTCCCAGGATCCCGTGAAGCTACCCATTCCTCACCATCTCTCACCTCTCTCTCCTCCTGCCATCACTCCCACCTCTGGTCTGAGCGGCTCCAACAGCAGTAGATGGAGTGTTTGGTTCTGGTGTTTCCTGTTTCAGTTTTCACAAAAAAATGAACATGACACAATCTCAGTGCATTAAAAAACTTTTGTTATGGAAAGTTTCAAATGTTTACAAAAGAATTATGATGGTATGATGTACTCCCATGGACCCATCACCCAGCTTTGGAAATGACCAATATTCTACCATTATATTCTACCATTATGTGTACCTCGGTCCACATCCCTTATCGGTGGTGGTGTTGTTAGAATCGTCTTACTGTGTTACAGTTTGAATACGTTGAAATGCATACCTTGCAGCCATGTACAACTGACAAATGAACCCCTGAAAACACATCCTTCTCATAATGTAGATGGTTTTCACCATCCTAGAAAGTTCTATCCTGTCATACCTAATTGCTTCCTCCCCAGAGGTAGTCTGCATTCTTGTTAACCTAAAATTAGCTTGGTCTGTTTTGGAAATTTAAATGAAGGGAATCACCCAATATGTAATCTTTTATGTCTGGCTTTTTTCTTTGTCTTTTTTGTGAGAAAGCAGGATTATTAAGAGGACAGAAAAGTTCCCACAGCAGGAGGGGACCTGAGGAGGTTGCCCTGGTTTTTTCACCTAGCATGGTATCTGTGGTGTTCACCTATGCCCTTGTTTATGTAAGTAGCTCATTCTCTTTTATTGCTGAATACCACTCCGTTGTAAGAATACACCACACTGTGTTTATCCATTCTGTAGTTGTTAGCTTTTTGTGTTGTTTCCAGCTTTTGACTATTGGTAAATAAAACTGCTATGGTCTTTTGTGTGCTAGTCTATTTGTGAACTAAATTTTCAGTTCTCTTGTGGACACCTAGAAGCGGAATTGCTGGATGTAATAGCATGTGTGTATTTAGCTGTTTTTTTTTTTTTTTTTTAAGTAGTGCTTGTACCTTTTCATGTTCTATCCTCAGATAATATGAGAGTCTGGTTTTTCCCACCGTTGCTAATATGTGGTAGTCTTTTTCATTTTAGTCATTCTAGTGGGGGTGTGAGTGGTATCTTGTCACGTTTTAATTTGTATTTCCCTGAAGAATAATGATGCTGAGCACTTTCAAATGTGCTTTTTGGCCTTTGGTATTTATTTCTTTGTGAGGTGACTTTTCAAGTCTTTTGTCCTTTTTTTCCCCCTTACCTTTTTAGTACTGAGTTCTAATAATTATATATTCTGGATATGAGACCTTTCTCAGATATTTATTTTAAGAATATTTTTTGACTGGGCTCAATGGCTCACACCTGTAAATCCCAACAGTCCGGGAGGCCAAAGTGGGAGGATCACTTGAGCTCAGGAATTCAGGACCAGCCTGGGCAACATACTGAGAACCTGTCTCTACAAAACATTTAGAAAAATTAGCCAGGTATGATGGTGCATACCTGTAGTTCCAGTTACTTAGAAGATTGACACAGGAGGATGGCTTGAACCCAGGAATTCGAGGCTGCAGTGGGCTATCATCATGCCATTGCACTCTAGCCTGAGCAACAGAGCAAGACTTTGTTTCTAAAAAAAGAATATTTTCTCACACTCACATTTACTTTATTTTTTCTTACTGGTGTTTTTTGATGAACTGAAATTTTAAATTTTGATAAAGAACAACTTACTAATTTTTTCCTTTTTGTTTACTGCTTCATTGTTACAATAAATGTTTTTTCTACTCCAAGTTCATGATAATATTCTTCTGCTTTCTTATAAAACCTATATTACTTGTTATTTAGCTCTTATATCAATCTTGAATTAATTTGTATGATGTGAGGTAGAGGTCAAGAGTAAATTTTTTTCCTGTGAATATTCAATTGGATCTAGCAATATTTGTTGAAAAATCCATTATTTGCACATCTTTCATTTATTAAAAAGATCATTTGACCATATATGTATGGGTCTATTTCTGGACTGTATTCTAATAAGGGCTTTTATAATTTCACATAAATTTTAGAATAAGTTTGTCAGTTTCTAGAGGGTTACAATTATGACTGAGTTGAATTTGTAGATTATTTTGAGAAGAGTTGTCATTTGATGATAATTTTCTAAGTTCCAATTTTTTTCTGGAAAAAATACACAAATATAAATTGATTTTTATACATTAACTGTATACTCTAAAACTTTGCTAACTGCATTTATTAGACCTAATTGCCTTAAAAAAGATTCCTTAAGATTTTTTTAAAATATAAAAATGTATGCCTCTACAAATAGGGTAAGTTTGACTTATTTTTTCAATCTTTACGCCCTTTTTGAAGATTGCTAGACCAGCTCAAGGATGTTCATAGATGTCCTTTATCACATGGGGTGAATTCCCCTCTATTCCAAGTTAGCTGAATGTTTTGCTTTTGTTTGTTTGTCTTTTAGGTCATGAATGGTTGATGAATTTTGTTCAGTGACTTTTCTGAATCTCTTGAGGTGACTGTGTATGAGAGGGCACCCCAAAACACCTAGAATTATCATTTAGAAGGTGGGTCTCTTGCAGTACAGGCTTACCCCACCAGGTAAGTGTTCTAGGCACCATCAGCACCAGTGTACCAGCTAGCGTTGTTGTGAGAGGCTGCATTCAGGTTCAGTGAATTTTTTGGGGGGGATTTGGACATTCAACACGTTTGCTCATTTCATGATGGATAATTTATAAGTATATCTGCCCATACTGCGCTGAGTGTTCAGCAGTTTTTGGCCAAAAACAGACAGCATGTGCCCCTACCTCATTATTCACCCGATCTTGCCCATGAAAAAAGTCCTCAAATGGAAACCTTTTGCCAGTGTGGAAGAGGTGAAACAAAAAACAGCAGAAGCACTAAAAGGCATCAAAATTGCTTTAAAAACTGTTTTGAGCAGTGGAAAAAGCACCTAGATAGGTGTATTGCATCAAACAGAGAGTACTTTAAAGGTGATTGAAGTTTAAATCTGTAAGAATAAAGTGGGATTGGCAGTAGTGGGAAACTGCTGGGAGCGGGGTGGAGGGGAAGGTGATGCACACCTCATCAACAAGGGTACCTGCATAATGAACATTTGCATACCTAACCCTGAATTGTACCCCACATCTCTAAAATAAAAAATCTAAAAAATAGATAATAAATATACAATTTTAATAAATAAATTCCGTTTTTTTTTGGGTACCCCCTTGTATAGATCTTTTACTTTATTTCTTTGACATAGTCAATCTAAATGTGTGACGTTTAAATGTCGACTTGTATTCCTGCTCCTAATTGCCAGTTGGTCATGATCTTATTCTTGTCATATGTTGCTGGATCAACTTGCTGATATGATGTTAAGAACTTTTGTGAACACGATCATGAGGGATATTGGTCTTAATTGACTGTATTATAATAAATGTATACCTGTCTTTGCCAGGTTCAATATCAGGGTAATATTGACTTTATACAGTAATTTGAGGAGTGTCCCTTTCCCCTCTGCATTCTGAAAGGGTTTATGTAAGGATAGTATTGTTTCTTGCTTGGAATGAACAGAATTCACAAGTAAAACCATCTAAGCTTGAAATCTACTTTTAGCTTTTGATTATACATTCAATTTCGTTGATCAATAAAGGATCTTTCTGATTTCCTGTTTGACCTTGTACCTCTTATGGTTAAGTTATACTACTTACTGCATACTGGCGAAGGCCTTTAAGTAAAAAGCTACACATTGAGAAACCTTATCCTTTGTCGTTCCTCTTGGATAAGCAAACTCCTTCATCATTTGCCTGATTTTAGTCACTCTCCAGTGCTTTGAAGTAATTGTTTTCTTTTAAATAATTTCTCCAGTAGTGTTCTCTGTGGGAAGGTCGGTTGGATCAAGCTATTCCAGGGTTCCCAGAAGCTGGAATTCCTCCATGGGCAACTTTCAACAGAGATGAAAGGGCCGCTCTTCCTGGCTGGCACCCTCACTCCTAAAATGTGTAGCGGCAAACAGGGCGAGGCACTCCATTCTCACGTGTCACCAGGGCTGCCGAGTTATTTCCCTGAGAAGGCCTGGGCTTCACCCCATCCTGTGTGAGTCACATGCAATGGCTTTGAGATGCAGCCACGTCACGGGTGGGGCGAAAGGCCAAAGTGTGAGCAGATTTCTGTGGTACAAAGTTCTCCGGTCACTTTCGGCCCGGTGTTTTTTTGCTGCTGTTTCATTGCTGTGAACATCTCACATACTTCCCATCTCCCTGAGTCCACACACCCCTGACATACAACTGGTAGGGTTTGCAGGGGGATAGGAGAGGAGGTTGAACTTAAAACAACTCGTCATGCAAACGGAGCAGAGTTGCAATGACCCAAAAAGCGAGCACCGCTCTAACAACAAGTCATTATCTGCTTTCCGGAGACCACATCCCAAAGCTATGCTGATAGCAGCCTGGTACTGACTGTCAGTGTTTGCTTTCCCAAGGTTACGTTTCAGAGACAAGTAATTAACACCACCTGATAATGACCTGTTTGGTGCGGACTTCAAAGCGGTGGGACCAGCAACCCCCAACAGTGCGGGCATCTGCATTTCCAGGCTTGACCAACTGCTCAAACTCCCTAAACTGCTTCTCAGAGCCCCATAAGACTTGACTGGGTACTATAAACTCTAATTCCATCCAGGTTGCTGCGAAATTCATGATTTTATTCTTTTGTATGGCTGCGTAATATTCCATTGTGTATATGTACCACATTGTTTTAATCCAGTCCTCTTTTGATGGATAGCATGGCTTGTTCCATGATATTGCTATTGTGAACAATGCTGCGATAAACATACGTGTGCAGGTATCTTTTTTTTTTTTTTTTATATTTTATTTTATTTTATTATGTTATTGTGGGGTACAGTTAGGGGTTAGGCACACAAAAATATTTCGTTCAGGTACCCTTGTTGATAAGAGGTGTCTCCCCAGCAGGTATCTTTTTTATAGTACTGAGTGATCTCTCACAGAAACAAAGATCTGAGTATCACATGTTCTCATAAGTGGAACTTGAACAACTATCATAATACTATAAGAAAAAGAATGACAGTGGTGGGAAACTTTGGGGGGGCAGGGGGGAAGGGAGGTGGGATTAGCGGTAGTCAATATCTGTCTGGGGGAGGGGGAGCACACGTCATCAACAAGGGTACCTGCATAATGCATATTTGTATACCTAACCCTTAACTGTACCCCACAATTTTAAAACAAAAAATACATTAAAAAAAAAAAAAAAAAAAGACTTGACTGGGTCCCTTCTGGAATGCTCCACAACTAATTCTCAAAGCTTGGTTAGGGGTGGACCCCTACCAGGAGAAGCCGCAGGATGTGCTCAAGCCAGGAGTTTATTGTTAGGGCTCAGATAGGTTGAGGGTGGATGGAGAGGTGTGGGGAGGCATGGCACTGGTAACCCAGAGATCCGAGTAATGCAAAGAATTGCAACACACAAAGAGGCAAAGAAAGAAAAGTTTATTTAAAAGTAAATTAGAGAAAGAGAAAGGAGAGAGAAGATTTACCTTCCCAAGGTGGGGGAGGGGGCCAAAGCCAGGAAGTGTGGCAACAGCCATAGCTCAAAGAGCACACGGCCACACCAGAGTCTAGCAAGGCAATGACCCCTGGTTGCTTTGTTGTGCTCAATAATCCAGAGAGACACTAAAGAGCCAGCCCCGATGCAAGAACACGAGGGTTTTTTTTATTATTCAAGCTCGAGCCTAGGCTCGCGTTTGAAACCGACAGCGGCTTCAGTGACGAACAAGCCCAGAGTCAAGTTATCACGCACCTTTTATACATAGTTTTGAGGGGGTGGGGTGGTTTTACAGACTTGTGCATATAGGGTTGGATAAAAACTATGTGACGTAGTTACAGAGATTTTGATTGGTTGATTCAAGCCTAATTTGCGTGGGCTCCCGGCTTTGTTATCTGTGACGGACAGGTAACTGCTAGCGGAGCGAAATGTTTAAGCAAGCAGGCAAGCAGGTTTGAGATAACGCAAAACCTGCCTGTCAGGAGGGTGCCTGGTGCTGCTGGGACTGGCGCCACTGGGTCTACTGTAATCTAGGTAAAGGAACGTTTGGGAGGGGGCTTGTTGCTTGCTCAGCATTTACATTCCTTGCAAAAGTTGAAGCTTAGCAGGGTTAAATATAAACACTGTTTAAATTAGCTTTACAACTGCAGTCACTACCAGGCACCTATTACATGCCCAATCTCACAGGATTTAAGGTAGAGTCAGAAATTCAGTAAATGTGAGGTGGGAATCTATATAACATATCAAACGTGAGCTATGAGGGGGTGTATAGAATATAGTGCAGCAGACGTGAGGTAGGGGTTCACAGCAAATATAGTTTTCTAAGTTTTCTTGGGTATTTCAGCTTGTGGTTGAGTCCTTTTAACCATTCCCCTAGATGGGGGAAGATCATTAAGGTGATTGGGTGGTGATCTGCTCCACGTCATCATAAAGGGGCAGGCAAGTGTAGGTTCTGACGTCAGGTGATGGACAGCAGGCAGATGGGTGGGTTAGTCACAAGATTGCTGCCATGGGGGGGCTTATTTATGTCATGTAGGTCACAAAGGACTGATTAGGTTAACCCTGGGGTGGGGGGGGGGGGTTGGAATTCCTGCAAGAGACTTGTTAGATATTTGCAATTCACAAACTCAGACATTTGCAGCTCACAAACTCTTATGACTTTGGCCAGCCAAAGGGTGACCTTTGATCTTCGGCCTTGACAAGGAACCTAAAAGCTTACTAGAGATTATTATGCTAAACCATGAATTGGAAGGTTGGGCTGTCCTGGTCTTGCATCTGATGGAGATTTGCCTGGGGGGATGGGATAGGCTGCTGCTTGTCCTGCAGTAGAGTGTCTGGACGCTTTCTAATGGCCATGCAGAGGCAAAAAGACTAAACCCTTTCAAGTATGAGTCACAGCTTTTCTCGAGTTATACCAAGACCACAGAGACATTCTCAGTAGGGACCTTTTCTCCTGCAGTTCCTGGCATGGCGTCTCCCATCTCCAGCCGAGACACTGTCTTCCCTTCCCATCCCGACCTTGCCCGCTGCAGCTCTGATTCTTCCCACTGTTCCATTGCCAGCAGTTGCCAACTCTGAAAATCGCTTTGGTTTCTTCTGCAGAACCTTTAGCACTTACTGTGTCTTCAACCCAGCACACCTCAGCTGTTCAGGATGTCTTGGTCTTCAAAATTAAACACATAAACACTCTCTAGGCTGGGTTCGGTGGCTCAGCCTGTCATCCCAGCACTTTGGGAGGCCAAGGTGAGTGGATTGTCTGAGCCCACAGGTTCGAGACTAGCCTGGGCACATTGGCGAGACTTGTCTCTACAATAAATGAAAAATTAGCCGGGCATGGTGACGCATGCCTGTAGTTCCGGCTACTTGGAAGGCTGAGGTGGAAGGATGGCCGGAGCCCAGCGGGTCTATGCTGGGGTGGCTGTGAGCGTGCCATTGTTCTCCAGGCTGGACAATGGAGTGAGACTCCAAGTCAAAAACAAACAAAAAACTCTCTCTAAACAGTCACAATCACAAGTGTCTCCCTGGGAGGGATTCTGGTTTCAGCACAAAATGGGACTCTCTGTTTGTCCTGCTTCCCAGACTCCCAACCACTGATCTGGCTGATTCTGGCCCAGTGTTACATCCCAATACCAACCTGTCAACGCCAACTGGGTGTTCCCTGGTTCAATTTAATTCTGACACTACCTGGAGTTAACACAGACCTCACAGGTTAAGCAGCTCAGTCTCACAAGACTGCCCCCACTTCAGATGCCAGACAGAAGTCCTGGGTGTGCCTGTGCCACCCACATGACTGTCCTTGGCCAGCGTAGCAGCAGGCCCTTTTGGGGCAAAGTTGGGGAGAAACTAGATAGTAGGTATTGTGGGAGGTCAGCACTGCGCACATTTGGGGCAATACTTGATGCCTCAAGGTAAATACTTGGTGTAATTTAGCATTTCGCCCTATACTAAGGGGTATTTTCCAGAAAAAATATCTTAACTTCTGGTGTGCTTTCAAAGGTATTGAAAGACGAAAGTACATTTGCAGGAAAGTATACCATGGTAGTATGCTTAGTAGACTTGAGTATCCCATGAGACAAAGACAGCTTTAGGGCCGTTCAAAGGATGAAGGTTGCAGGTGAGCACCCTGGGTTACCAGAGGCTAGGTCAATACACTGTACCTGGCCTGGACTCTTCCAGGACTCATACTCTGTAGCTTCCCAGGGTCCTGGTGATGACTGTGCTGTAGTAAGTTTCTTGGTCCCAGGCTACCGTCTGTGGCTTTTCAAATCGGTTCTCCTACGGTCACCTGATAGAGAGCATCTTGCCCGGAGGCTCACAGGCAGGTAGCACTGGCCAGGGACATAATTCTCTTTATGCAGTCTCTAGATGGTCCATCTGTGTTTCTTAGATGACAGAAGGGGTCTGTCATAGAGACGATTTGAAAAGATTGGCCCATCCTCATTTTTCAGACGGGAGAGCTAAGATTGATGGAGATAAAGCCTAACATCACACCTGAGCTGGTGGCAAAACTGAAATTTGAACGTAGGTGGCCTCTCCTGGCTCCCCAGACCTGTGCCTTGGCGAAGGGTGTGAGGAGGTCACGTGAGCCAGTCACCACCATGAGGTGGTTCAGAGGTGAGAGGGAGGTGCTTGCAATAGACAGCATTTGCAGGGAGATGGTGAGCCCCAGAAGAGAGCTATTCAGACAGTTCGAATTGTGCTTGTTGTTAGGTCACCAGTTAGGAAATGAGGAAGAGAGAGAGAAAGAAAGAGAGATAAGGATCTCGGTGATCTTGATGGGACCTCCAAAAATGTTAGGTTACGGAGGGTCTAGATGGGGCCGGTGACCAGAGATCCGAGTAATGCAAAGAATTGCAACATACAAAGAGTCAAAGAAATAAAGAAAGAAATGATTATTTAAAAGTAAATTAGAGGGAGAAGGGAGAGAAAAGATTCACCTCCCCAAGGTGGCGGAGGGGGCCAAAGCCAGGAAGCATGGTGACAGCCATAGCTCAAAGAGCACACAGTCACAACAGAGTCTAGCAAGGCAATGGCCGCCGGTTGCTTGTGGTTGAGTCCTTTTAATCATTCCCCTTGATGGAGGAAGATCATTAAGGTGATTGAGTGGTGGGCAGGCAAGGGCGGTACTGATGTCAGGTGATGGACAGCAGGCAGATGGGTGGGTTAGTCACATGATTGCTGCCATGATGGGGTTTCTATGTGTCACATAGGTCACAAAGGGCTGATTAGGTTAAATTGGGGAGTTTGGGCCCTGAGGGGTTTTTTCCTGCAAGAGACTTGTTAGACATTTGCAATACACAAATTTCTTGCCTAAAGGTGGTCGTATTATCACTTTTATGAATTTGGCAAGCCAAAGGGTAATCCTTGATCTTCAGCCTTGACAAGGAACTTAAAAGTTTACTAGAGATTATTATGTTAAACCATAAATTGAAAGGTTGGGCTGTCCTGGTCTTGCATCTGATGGAGATTTGCCAAGGGGGGTGGGGATAGGCTGCCGCTAGGCCTGCAGTTGAATGTCTAAACGCTTTCTAATGGTTATGCTGAGGCAAAAAGACTAAACTAAGAATAAGCTAAGTTTTTTCTAGGTTTCTATAGGTACCACCTTTCACTTGTGACCTACTCGAATTTTACATATTCTAGAAGTGGGATAGATTTGCCCTGAGAAACAGGCCCAGTCCAAGTGTGATCTGTGGCTGTGAGATGGAGTGAAGCTGGAGGACTAGGCAGGAGTTGGGACCTTGACTTTGGCTTCGGTGGCTCCGAGTACCACCCTTCTCACCAAGCAACTGACCACAGACAATTGAGATGGATGCCGCAAGGGGGTTGTGGCGACTTTGTGAAAGGCCACCTGAAAAGCAAACGCAGTTCTGTATCAATCTCAATCAAGAATTCCGTCCACGCTCTGTGTGGCTGGGCATCTCTGATGTCAGCTCTGTCCAATCTGGAACTGCGACCCAAAATTGCTCACGGTCAAAAGCTAGGTGGCTAGGTATGCTGCAACCCAAGGGAAAACTGAGCTGACGACGTGAAGGTCAGTGCTCCCGGCTGCAATTCAAATAAAGGAGTTCCATCTTTCAATATCTTTTTAGTGCATTCGTATTCTCGTATGGAAAGGAAGGCCTCTCCTCAGCTGCTGAATTAATGATGTTTTGATATTTGAGAACTTTAATTTGGGCCCTGGGGGTGGTACGGTGGCCTCTGCAATGTGATCTGGTGGGTGCTTTGGAGATTCTTGGAGGCTGGGGAAGATTACGCAGTGACTCAAAGAAGAGTGTGTCCCCTTCAACAAAGCACCTGCAGGTGACAGGTTTCCAGTGATAGGGTGGGGGTAGGCAGGTGCTGAATCCAAGAAAGTGCCCTGTGGGAGAGTCATCCTCAAATGCCGTGCAAGGCTGATGCTACGGCTGGCTGAACCCTGAGATAAACGATGCCTATTCCCTCCTTTACTCTGATGACCCCTTCAGCCTAAAATCCATCTTCTTAAAAGTCTAAGTCTGTACACTTTAACCCAAATGCCTCCTTTTCCTTTCCTTTTCCAACAGTGCTCTCCACCTGCCCCAAAGCTCTCTGGGACGATGACTGGCCTTTGACCTCCTGTGACCCAAAGCGTCTGTGGTCCTCATGGCATTTGGCTGGGTCCTTCCATTCATCTTCCCGTATCCATCTTTCTTGTGCCTCCTGAGCACTCTGTGTTTTTGAAGGGTAGAGCGTGCATTTGATGTCTCCTGGAGTCACGTGTGTCTCCTGGAGTCATGCTCCGTACCTACTTGGTGCACAATAAATACTGAAGAATAAAAGGTACACGTTAGACCCAACTCAGCAGGGCTCAGAGGAATCGTTTTATGCACAAAGTTCAGAAGTAAAAAGCCAAACTCCAGCAAAATCACTTTCTTTTGCATTCTTCATTTTGATGATGTCTCTGAGGTGTGGTTTTCCAGATTCTTTATGTCCCTAATATACTCCAAATTACCTTATATTTCTGTTTTAGCTAATAAATAGGAGGTGACACGTAAGGGTACAGGGTCCCCAGTCACCGAGACGCATATACCAAGACCTGTCAGAGTAATCACAAGAAACAGATCGCCCCAGAACGTTTTATGAAAGACTTGCTCCCTGCACCAGGTAATGATGTGCTGGAAAGCTAATTATCACTGGAAGGAAGCAACTGGAATTTGGGGTGTATTGAACGTAATTCAGTCAGTTGAAACAATGCTGGTCAGAATTACCCTGAGAGAAACCACAGTGTATTATTCTGATCCAGGCACTATTTGGAGGTCATGGAACAGATGCTATTTGAGAAACTGCCATAGTCTGGGAACGGAGGAAAGAGAGAAAACCGTAGATTCTGAATTATCTAATTCTTTGTTCAAGGTATTTAAACTTATAAATGCTTTAACCCCCCCGCCCCCATTGTAGGGAATTTTGAAGTCAGTCTGTTGAAGCTTCAACCTGAACTCAAATTAGCCTACCGTTTACTTTTGCACAGTAGATAATGATAATTGTTGAAGATGTGTTTCTCTCTAAAAGCATTTTTCTAAAATTTACTTTAAAATTGTGGTGTACAGTTAAGGGTTAGGTATACAAGTATTCATTGTGAAGGTACCCTTGTTGATGAGGTGTGCCCCCCTTTCCCCAGACAGATATCGACTACTGATAATCCCAACTCCCCGCCCCCCCATAGTTTCCCACCACGTCAATCCTTTTCTTATAGTATTACGGTAGTTGTTCAAGGTCCACTTATGAGTGAGAACATGTGATGCTCAGATCTTTGTTTCTTGGAGAGATTACTCAGTATCATAAATTCTAATTCCATCCAGGTTGCTGCGAAATTCA
>CAUYQG010160494.1:0-62842 GCA_963574415.1 Tarsius wallacei | reverse complement strand
TCTTTAAAATAGAATATTTAAAAAAAAGAAAACATTGTTATCATTGTTACTATCTATGAACTTTGGTCTCTGATCCGAAGTTAATACCTTCTCTCCCCATGATAAGAGCATGATATTTTAGTTTAATCCTTCCTTTTTTTTTTTAAACTGTGGTACACACACACACACGCACATGCGTGCGCACACACACACACAACATAAAATTTATTATCTTGAGTATTTTTTTTTTTTGAGCTGGAGTCTTACTCTGTCACCCAGACTGGAGTGCAGTGGCCACTCCCGGCCACCGCAGCCTCGACCTGCTGGGCGCCGGCTATCCTTCCGCCTCAGCCTTCCAAGTAGCTGGAACTATAGGCGCGCGCTACCACGCCCGGCTAATTTTTTTATTTATTGTAGAGATGAGGTCTCGCCAAGTTGCCCAGGTGGGTCTCGAACCCACGGGTTCAGGCAATCCACTCACTTCGGCCTCCTAAAGCGTGGGATTACAGGCTGACCCACCGAGCCTGGCTTATCTTGACTATTTTTAAGTTTGCATCAGTAATATTAGCAATTCACAACACTGTGCAACAGATCTCCAGAAGTTTTTCAAGTGCAAAATTAAATTCTATATAATAAATAACTCTCATTTTCCCCTCTACCTAGTCCCTAATAATCACCATTCTACTTTTTGTTACTATGAATTAGACTACTTTAGATAACTCATATAAATTGAAACCATCAGTATTTATCTTTTTGGGGGGAGGGCTTAGCTTATTTTACCTAGCATGATGTCCTCATGGTCTGTCTATGTTGTAGTGTGTTGCAGGACTTTCTTTCTTTTTAAGGCTGGATAATATTTCATTCTATGCATACACCACATTTTGTTTATTTACTCATCCATCAAAGGTCATTTGTGTTGCTTCTGTCTACTGTGATTAATGCTATTATGCTATGCCCATAGGTATGCAAATATCTTTTCAAAACTCTGTCTTTAATTATTTGGGATATTTACTCAAATCATTGATAACACAGTAGCTCCAATTTTTAATTTTGTAGAGAACTACTCCATTCTGCAGCAGTTTCTCAATTTTACAATCCTACTAACAGTTTGAAAAGAGTACAATTTCTTCACATCCTTGCCTGTACTTGTTGTTTTTCACTTTGCTTTTTTATTATTTGTTTTGATAGTAGTTGTTATGGACACAATTGTACTTTCCAAAATGTATATGTTGAAGCTCTAACCCTTAGTACTTCAGAATGTGACTGCATTTGGAGACAGGGTCCTTAAAGAGACAATCAAGCAAAACTGAAGTTGTTACAGTGGGCCCTAAGTTAGTCCTACTGGTATCCTTATGAGATAAGAAAATGTAGACACAAACAGAAACACCAACTATGTTCACACACAAAGAAAATCACGTGAAGATGCAGCAAGCAGGTGGCCATCTGCAAGTCATGGAAAACAACCTTGGGAGAAACCAAATATGCTGATATCTTGATCTTGAACTTCTCAGTCTACAGAACTATGAGCAAAAAACCTCTCTGTTGTTTAAGCCAGCCTGTTTGTAGTATTTTGATGACTTCCTTAGCAAATTTAATGATGTTATCATTCTAATGGATTTGAGATGATTTTTATTTGCATTTCTCTAATTGCCCCTTGACCACTTGTATACTATCTTTGGAGAAATTTTTGTGCAAGTCCTATGCCAATTTTATAATCGGGTTACTTGTTTTTATTATTGAGTTATAATAGTTTTTAAGTGATCTATCACAGAAACAAAGAACAGAGTACCATATGTTCTCACTCATAAGCAGACCTTGAACAATTACAATACTATAAGAAAGCATTTGGCCATAATGGGAAATTGTCAGGGGAGCAGGGGTGGGATTGGCAATTGAGGGAAACTGCTAGGGGAGGGAAGGGTAAACCTCATCAAACAGGGTACCTGCATAATCAATTTTTGTATACCTAACCCTGAATTGTACCCCACATCTTTATAATAAAAATAAATAATAAATAAATAAGTAAAAAACACTTAAAGAAAAAAGAATATTACATAGTATCATTATAAATGATGAAGCAGAATAAAATGTATTTGATTTTGATTAAAAAAATAAAAATAAAATACATTCTAGATAGTAACCTCTTGTCACATATGTGATTTGGAAAAATTTTCTCCTGTTCTGTAGCCCATAACAGTCTATATTTTCTTCTTCCAATCCCCTAAATGAATAACCGAGCCATTTGCCACTGTCCATAAGTCTACATGTAAATTTAATCTTAGGCCAAATTTTACTACCACCCAAAGTAGATGACCCTGACTGGGACTACAGAATAGCAGTTTATACCCATATACCAATATTCCCTATATGCCAATATTACTTATTTGTAATCCAAGGTGGGCTTTTTCCCTCCTGTCTGCTACACAGGAGATATTTCCTCTTGTGGTCTTTGAAGTGAGCTGAGGAAGATGCATTGGCCAGCCTGCTCCTGAAGCTTATTTGTGCCCTCCAAATCTGCTCAACCCTAATCCCAGGAGTAGCATGTGCATCATGTGATACTTTGATCCTTATTCTGCCCAAACTTTTGACTTGTGGAGATCTCGATGCCGAGTCGTTTGTGTTCCATGACCATAGTCTCAATCCTTACCAGTATTTATTAGAATGCTGGAGATTATGTTTCATTACAATGCTGGAGATTGTGGTTTATAATTTTTTTGCTTTAGATAGTTTTTCTTTGGCCCAGAAACCTAGGAGCCTGAATTGTGTTTCTCTCACCAGGACTTGCCATAAACTCCACACGTTCTCTTCCACACCAATTCCCTGAATGCCATACAGTTGACCATTCAAGTTACTCCACAAATGTGTTTTTAAAAAAATGATCCTAAGTGCCTGCAATTCACAAAGATGCCCACCTCTTCCTCAGATAATGATACTTGTGAGATAAAATACTTTATTGTTTACTTTGGTTCGGGATAACCTGGTATTTCCCCAATCACTGACCCTTAAAGACTGTACTAATATAGTGAATCTCTGAATCTTCAAGAGTTATCAAAGCTACCCTCTGAATTTCAAGTAGAACAAAAATATTAATAATTAAAAAATCAGGTGAACAGTGTTACAATTACAGAACATCAAAGATAAAGAGGTAATATTAAATGCTACCAAAGAAAAACGGATACGTTGCTTATAGATATGTGACATCAAAGAAAGCAACAAACACTAGTGAAAATCAGCAAGACAGATTTTAGTCAATCTACTGAAGTTGAGGAAAGACATTTCAGTATTAACTGGGTTCAACTTCAACTAAGACAAAGATGGTTTAATGTTTTTAAAGAGAAAACAGGGGAAACAAATGGGACGAGGAAGTCAAAAAGGATGAGCACAAGGTACCAGGGGATACGGAAGAATAAAAATTACAGGAACAGATTAAGTGGGTGCTTACTGAAAATCGTTTGACAAAATGGTTTAGGAAAATGCACCTTTTGCAGTCTGGCAACGTTGCATTTTCTTAAGTAAAATCTCAGTACAGATGCTGGTGTCTCCTTTAGGTGTATGACTTAGTAGAGGTGGAAGCAAGAATAATGTTGATTCTAATGTCTTGATTCTTGAACTCCTGACCTCAAGCAATCCTCCAGCCTCAGCCTCCCAAAGTGCTGGGATTACTGACGTGAGCCACCATGCTCAGCCCAGAGTTTGGTCAAGTCTCTCAGCATAGTGTTCAAAAAGTCCTTTGTACCATGTGGAAGTTCAGAGTTTGCAGTGATAATTGACTAACAACAGAATTCTGATCAATGAATATCATAAACATAAGGAGAAATTTTATCCACAATGTCCACTATATAGTTTTTTAAAATTCCAGACATACAAAGGAAGTAGGAAAATATAATGGAAAAATCAAAAGATAATTCAATAACTGGAAACTAACTCCAAAAGCACCATGATGTTTCATTGATATAAATTGGTAAGGAAGTTATTTGAAAATTATATTAATGCACCAAATTGAAATAATATATATATATAACATCTGAAAGTATATTAAAAAGAAGATAATCAACTAGTTTTTAAAAACGTCTAGTTGAAACAAAGAGGAAAAAGTAATTTCAAAAGAACTAAAGAGGGAAAGAGGGTAAATACAAATATTTAAAGAAATATTGACTGAATAATTATAGATTTGATTTTAAAATATTAGCACCTGAATTCAGGAAGCTCAATAAACACTAAGCAGGATAAAGACAGAAAAACATACTTAGGTGTGTTATAATCATAATAGCCTAAAGCCAAGAATAAAGAAGAGTATCTTTAAAAATCTAGGAAAAAAGCACATCATACACAGAAGAATCACAAAAAGAACAATGACTTATTTCTTATTACAAACAAGCAGGTCAGAAGACAGCGAAATTATAGAATTAAAGTGTAAAAGCAAATACCGTCAATTTAATATTAAGGGAAAATGAAGGCACAACCAAATTAATGAAGTTTAAGGTAATTATGGCACTATCATCTACAGAAGCTGTATACTAGATTTAAAAACTGCTAATGCAAGTTTTTTTTCCCCCAGGCAGAAGAAAGATTATACTGAATCAACAGTAAAGAAGAAAGAATAAGAAAATTATAAATATGTGAAAATATAAATGAATATTAACTTTTATATTATTCAATTATTTAAAGTTCTGTTAGTCCTATAAAGCAAAAGTTATAATATGATTTTGTGAGTTTATAAATATTTTGAATTAAAACATAGAAAACAATAACATAAAAGTGAGGAGAGCATGCAAGTGAAATTATAGGGTTTTAATTTTCATAAATGCAAAAAGAATTGTATTAATTCAAGATGGAAGATGATAATTACAAATGCACATTTTAATCCCTATAACAGGAATAACACCAAGAGTTATAGCTAAAAAGCCAACAGAAAAGGCATAATGGAATACTAAAAATTTCACTGTTCCTAAATGAGGTTAAGATGCTAGACTTAAACCTAGCCCATTAGAAATTACATTAAAATGAACAAAAACATTCCAATTAAGAGACTGAGATTGTCGAACTGAAGAGAGTGGGAGAGGTGTCATTTCAAAATGATAAAAGGGTTAATCCCTAAATGTGCATGCACTTAATTACGAAGTTATAAAAAATGTATTAAGCAGTGATTGACATAACTAAATGAGAAATAGAAAACCAGAGGCAGATTTAGAGATTTTAATATTCCTCTCTCAGTAATTGATATTATAAGTGGACAAAATATGAGCTAGGAAATGTCTTAGTTTTCTGTTGTTACTGTAAAAAAATTACCACCAACATAGTGGCTTGCAACAACACAGACTTCTTATTTGTCAATTCTGAAAGTCAGAAGTCCAAAATGAGTCTTATGGGAGATAAAATCAAGGTGTCAGCAGAGCTACAATCTTTCTGGAGGCACAAGAGGAGAATCTATTCATTGTCTTTTCTAGATTCCTGAGGTTGTCACTGTTTCTTGGCTCACAGTCACATCACTCCAACTGACATCACATAGCTATTGTAATATCTTCTTCTCTGACTTTCCTATCTTCTTTTCATGAAAGCTTGTAATTACATTTGCATACCTGGATAATCCAGAATAAACTTCTCCTTTCAAAATCTTTAACTTAATCACATCTACAAAATCTATTTTGCTATGTAAGTCAATATATTCACAGGTTCTAGGGATTAGGACATGGAAGTCTTTGGGGGCAATTATTTAGCTTATCTGAGATATAATATACTTGAACAAAGGTTTCAATGAATTAGTCTAATTGACATTAATACAAAACTATTCAACAACTTCCAAATATATATTATTTCCAAATGTTCATGAAACATTTGCCAAGATAGACCATATATTATGTAATAAAATAAGCCTTGATACATTGAAAAGTTTGAAATCACTAAGTGTATGTTTTCTAACGACAAGTAAAATTGTTAGAACTATATAACAATAACATATTTAGAAAATCCCAAATATTTAGAAACCAAGCAACACACTTCTAAATAACCCCTAAGAAAACTGAGAAATTCCAAATGCAGCAAATATTTCACCAGAATGGTAATGAAAAGATAACATATCAAACTTATGAAATACAGCTAAAGTAATCTTTTTGGGGAAATATAAAAGTTTATCTGCAAGGAAGAAAGATCTAAGGGCAATGTTCTAAACCTCTGCCTTTGTAAACTAGAAAATTAGAGCAAATTAAACCCAAAGTAGAAGTTATAATAGAAACTAAATTAAAAAAATAGGCAAACAATAGAAATTTACAGTCAAAAATGGATTATTCGAATGAAATAATGAAATTAAAAGCATGTAATAAACTAATCTAAATAATAGAAAATACAAATTTATAATATCAGGATGATAAAATGGCCATTATTGTGGATCATACACTAATTACAAGGAAAATAAATATTAGTGTCTTAGTCCATTCAGGCTAAGTCCATTTGGGCTATAATAAAATAACATAGACTAGGTGCTTTATAAAACAACAGAAACTTATTTCTCCAGTTCAAAGAGGTTGGAAAGTTTAAGATCAAAGCGCTGGCAAAGGCAATAGTTGATGAGGACCTGCTTTCTAGTTCATGGGTGGCTGTCTTTTTTGCTATGTCCTCATATAGTGTGCAAGGTAACCAAGCTCCTTCTGGTCTTTTTTTTATAAGGGCACTAATCACATTTATGAAAATTCTACCCTCATGATCTAATCACCTCCCAGAGACCCTATCCTTTAGTACTATTAGCCTATGAATTTTTTTGAGGATAGCACAAATATTCAAACCATAAAAATTAGGGAAATCTTCATGGAAAAATGTCACAATTTAGATAAAGTGGTCACTTTTTTGAAATAACAACTTATTAAAATTAAAGAAGAGGAACTAGAAAATGTCAATAGTCTCATGCACATAAAAATAAATTGATTATTTAAAATCTTTCAGATAGAATATTCCAAGATGAGAGCATTAAATAGTAAATTAGGTCAAATATTTAAGAGAAAAACAAATCAATCAAGGAGGAAGGAAATCATCCCAACTTGTGTCATGAAGCCTGCATAACCTGATATAATAACCTGACAGAGATAGTATGAGAAAGAAAAATTACAATTCAATATTGTTTGTGAACATAAATGAAAAATTTTCAATTAATTATCAGCAAATAAAATGCAGCTATCACTATGTAGAAAGGATAGTACATCACTACATAGTGTGATGTATTCTTGAGAGGCAAAGTTGCTACAACATTTGGAAATCAGCCAACAATATTAGGAGAATAAAGAAAAACCACAGGATCATCTCAATAGATGCAGAAAAAGTATTTGACAAAATTCAACAACTATTTACAATAAAAATTCTCATCAAACTTCGAGAGGAACTTTTCAAATTTGATGAAGGCTCTCTGTAAAAAATTATCTACAGCAAATTTACAAATATTTAATGATAAAGAAAATGAATACTTTTTCCTGAGACCAGAAAAAATTGAAGAGTATCTACTCTTATCACTACTATTCAGTGCTGCACTGGAATCTTTAGCCAGGCAGTTTGGCAACAACAAGGAACAAATGTTAGAAATTTGGGGCAGGAATGTGTAAAAATCTTTTTATTCACTTGTTCAGCTTCATACAGGCTCTGAATTGGCGCCACACTCTGTAGTGTAAAAGGGTGTCATACATGTAGGCAATGAAAGTAGATACAGTTTAAGTTTAAAAATCATAAAGAAGAGCCTATTAAAAGTTCTGATTATTACAGAAAAATAAATAAGTACACACATCCATGCACAATTTGAATAATCCTAAACATCTACAAAAATAAAAGCCAGTAGAACTGATAAGTAAATTTACTAATGTTTCAGTATAAAATTGCATATTTAAAAACAACTGCACTTGTACATGCTAGAACAAAAAAAAATTAGAAAATTCAAAATAAACTATTTGCAATATCATTAAAATACTTAAGAGTATATTTAATATATGTAAAAACTCCACACAGTACTCAATAAGGCTGAAAGAAATGTAAAATAACCTAAATAAATGGAGAGATTATCTTCATTATTTGGAAGATTCAATGTTAACAAAAAGTCCATTCTCCCAAATCAGTCTTTAGATTTAATGCCGTCTCAGTCAAATCCAAGCAGACTGTTTTTTAAACAATAATTTATTAAGGAAGTCAAAATTTACATGAAAAAACCAAGGACCTACAGGAGCAAAACAACCTTAAAACAGAAAGGCAAAACTAGAAGACATATTATGTCCAATTTCAACTCTTACTATAAAACTACAGAAATCAAAGCCAGTGCATTGTTGGTGTAAGGATGGCATACTGACTGGTAGAAGAAAATAGAGATCATAAATGGGTCCACATGGGTTTTGGATTATGGCACTAAGGCTATCCACTGGAAAAATTGTAGTGCTTTCAACAAGTGTTAATGGAACAACTCAACATCATTATAAAAAATATTAAATCTTAGTCTCTACTTCACACTCTATTAAAATAATTACTAAAAGGTATATAAATATACCTTTTCCTAACACAAAAATACCAAAACAGGAATAAGTTTTATGTGTTTGAAATGTAGTAAGAGCAGTTTGATTCAAGGGTAGAGAATAAAGAGAGAGATAAAGTCGCATAGGCAGAGAGGGATCAGAGCATGTTAGATTTCATGCACCACATTCAGAAGCATCGTTACGTGTGTGATTGGTAGCTGGTTTATGTTTTAGAGAGCATGCTCTGTTCCTCTGTGGAAGATGGACTACACAGGAGCACATGAAGGGGCAGGGAGACCAAAGAGAAGGCTACTGCGTTACGTCCAGAAGGGACGATAGCGTTTGAACTGGAGTTTTGGAATAATGGAATGGTGAGAAGTGGTTTAGTTCATGATCTATCTTGGTCATAGTGCTAAAAAATTGCAAATAAATTAGAAATTGGATGTAAAAAATGAGAAATAGCAGAGCTGAGTCGTAAGAAAGGATAAATATAAGAAGAAAGCTGATTTACTGGGAACATGTGGTGATCGTTCATTTCATTTTGCCCATGGACTAGTTGCGATTATCTGTAGGCATTCAAACCTGGGGTCAAGTGAGAGTTCTGGTCTGGAAATAATATAATAAAGAATCATAAGCATCTAGATGTTATTCGAAATTTAAGAAAGGGATTTTGAAGACAGGGGAAGCAATAAATAAAAGCTAAGAAGAAAGAACCAAAGAATTAGGAGAAAAGCTGACTAAGGCTTAAGTACATAGTATTCAAGAAAACTGGAATACCTATTTTTTGTCAAATTTGCAGAAGTCAATTGAATCAATCCCTAGTTTTAGAAATATGTGCAACTCTTTGAGTAACTTAAGAAACATATATTCAAATGTTATAAAAGTGTAAGTGCTAATGAGAGTCATTTTGACAAGAAGTTTGCAGCAGAACACCAAAACAAATTCAAGAGAAACTTTTCTTTTTTCTTCTTTTTTTCTGAGGGGGGGGGTGTTGAGTCAGGGTCTCACTCTGTTCAGGCTGGAGTGCAGTGGCACAACCACAGCTCACTGGAGCTTTGAATTCTTGGGCTGAGGCAATCCTCCTTTCTAATCCAATTGAGTAACTGGGATAAATGGTTACAGGCATATGCCCAGCTAATTTTTTTATTTTTTTTATAGAGATGAGGCCTTGCCATGTTACCAGCCTGGTCTCAAACTCCTGGGCTCAATCAATCCTCCTGCCTTGTACTATCAAGATGCTAGAATTGTAGGCATAAGTCACCGTGCCCACCCAAATTCAAGAGAATCTTCTATGTTTCATTAAGAATGTTAAACATTGTCTCATAGAAAATATTGCTTCATTGTTTGTTTCAATTAGAGTAGTAATATAATGAAAAGAATATATGGGGATGTAAATTAGGCAACAATAAATATGGTAGATGGAGAAACTGATATTAGTGGGTTTGGAAGCAGTAGTATGAATTCAAGAGATATTATGAAAGAAGGAATACCAGAATAAAGTATTTAAATGGAGGGAAAGGAAATAATCACAGAAGGCTCCAACTTTTTGGGAGCCTGGGAGATTTTTGAAGTCATCTACAGATACAGGAAATCCTTGAGTAAGAGTTGTTTTCCGAGGGTGTCTGGCAAAATAACTCGCAGATGGCCTTAATTTCTCATAAAAGAAGGTACAAATGTTAATGGGCAACAAAGACTGGGAAGAGCTATTTAATATCCTGCTTCTAAAGCAAAAGATCAGGACTTAGCATCCAGACATTGAAAGTCAATTCATAGAGGTGAGCACTTAAGTCATACAAGTAAATAAAATTGCCAGTGTAAAAACAATCAACCAAAGAATATTGAAAAACACTCATTTTAGAGTGGAATAGTTAAAGAAGTTAGCAGTAAAGTCAAAATACAGCAGTAGTGTCAGAAAGAAGAGGAAATTCTAGTAACTTAGGCAAAACTTCATTTGCCAGATTGATGACCTTGGGGAAAAAATGTTAATTTTTCTACATCTTACTTTCATCAACTATAAAATGGAGAAAAAAACTAGTACTTACCCCATAAGGTTTAAAGAATCAAATGAGTTAATACTATAAAGCACTAAGTACAATTTCTAGTACAGAGCAAAAATAAATACTTATAATAATAAAAATTATACATTTAAATTATAATAACCAAAAGTTATCAGAATACTTATTCTTATAGATTTATAAAAATTCTAATGATGGCACTATGAATTCTTTCCTCCTCGGTGTGATTATGACACCTTTCATCAAAGCAGTGGTCTTATGTCTTCCCCATTCTTAAATTTGGTTGACCTAAAGACTTGATCAAATATTAAAACATGGCAGAAATGACCAATATTCTGAAACTTTTCATGCTAGATTATAAGAAAACTTTCAGCTTCTACATGATTCTCTTGGAAATTTGTTTTTTAGTTTAGTTCTTTTCAGGACCTGGCTGAACTGCAGTGAAAAATCTAAGCCATATGGGAAGGTCAAACATAGGTATTCAGCTGAGCTCCCAGCATCCATATCAACTAGCAGCTATGAGAGTGAGCCATTTTTAACACCCAGCCTGGTCAATTCTTCAGATGTCTCCAGTCCCATCTGCCTTCTGAACTACATCTACCTGAAGGACTCAATGAAAATCACCTTGTTTGTCTTAGTTAACGCAGAACTATGAGAAAAATCATAAATGTTGTCTTAAGCCCCTGGAATTTGGAGTGATTTGATCTACAACAAATTTATAAGAGAAGTTGTGTTTAATAATCATAGCATGAAGGAAAAACAAAAACTGCTGGTCAATTCTGTTGCATGTCACAAAATATCCTCTTATTCTTGGATTTTTGGAGTTTTTCCTGCTTCCAAAGTTTTCTTTCCTGGCATGTTTTTAAACTCCAAATTTTCACATCACTTTTCCCTTGATTTCTTGTTCTTCTTTGCTTTACCAAAAACTCTATTCCTTTTTTTTTTGAGGGGAAATCTCACTCTGTTACTCAGGCTGGAGTGCAGTGGTATGCTCACAGTCACCGCAGCCTCGACCTGATGGGCTCAAGCAATCCTTCCACCTCAGCCTTCCAAGTAGCTGAAACCACAGGCATGCGCCACAACGCCCAGCTAATATTTTGATGTATTGTGGAGATGAGGGCTCACCACGTTGCCCAGGCTGGTCTCGAACCTGTGAGCCCAGGCAATCCTCTTGCCTCATCCTCCCAAAATGCTGGGATTACAGGTGTGAGCAACAAAGCCCAGTTTAAAAACTATTCTTTATCCCTGTTTTCCAAGCAGCACCGGGGGCTTTCTATGCAAGATAATGTCTTACAACTGAAAATAAAACTAAATAATTACAAGGAAATAAAAAGTACACAACTGGCTTTTGTATCACCATGCTAAAATTCTGGTAGAAAAAAAGTCACAATTAAATATGACATATATATTTATTTTATATAGTTTGTTGTATATTAACCTCTGATAAGGAATATCAGTTCTATTATTTTATTGTTCCTATAAAAAATAGTTCGACATGAAGAACTTAAGCCTCCACTAAAACTATTGAAATAAAAAATTATATAACTCTAAACAACTGCATAAGAATAAAAATTTTATTATTTCATTTAAAGTTATAATACCCATGACAGTACCCTCATAATTTTAGGACTTTTAAAATAGTTTTAATATTTGACTGCTTTGACAATTTTTTTAGATTGATACAATCATACCTTTAATAAATTAATATTTAAAACTTAATTATCATTAATGATAACTTAAAATATGATTATAAGTAAAGAAGAAGCAATTTTTGTCAAAAACTTACCTCTACCTACCTTAAAAAATTTAGAATGTCCTTTTTTTCTCAGTTTTACTGAAGAATGCTCACATTTACTTAATGATAGCATTTTGATCAGCTTTTCTTTTCTTTTTTTACACTCCTTTAATTTTTGCAGTTTTCTTTGGATTGTGCCACCTCCTGGTCTAGCTGCCGCTTTGTGAGTTCCCTAATAGGCCCCCTGTTTGGATTCTACGGTGTTATTTCAAACATTGGTACCGTCTTTTTGAAGTATGTGGCTCACATTTTACACAGATCCTTTAGGATGATTTCCTTGCATAGTGGGAAGTTTTTGACGTGTGAGTTTACCAGAGTCCCTTGGCTTTAAACTTGGCTCAGAGCAGATGGTACAGCTAGAGAGAGCAACAACACAGCTTTGGGCTTGAAAATGTTAGTGTACACACGATGCTTTTCCCCCTTAGGACTGGTATGATTGATGGGACTTTGGAACTAAAAACTGAGAAAAATAGATCCTTTACAATTGGCTATTTGCTAGGAGGGAGGTCTCAAAGAAGAATGGGACACAGTTCATTGTTTCAGTGCCAAATAACAGTCCCCTGCCATCTAGAGTGGCTTGCCTCTAAAAATAAAGCTTTAAAACTGCTGAGTTTAAAGAAGCCTTTATTAATAAATATAAGAAAAATGAAATCATTGTTTAGACATAAAATGTCTGTTAGCATTCCTATTATACAGAATTAAAACTAAACTACACTTAAACCCCAGCTCAAAAAATCAAAATACAGGAAAAGAATGAGGCATAAGGCTTAAGTACTATGTTTTGAAATTAAATAGCATATAAAGGAGGGGTTAAAATAGGCGATTGGTATAAAATAATTAGAAACAATACCATTACTCGGACAGAGTTATCTCTATATATCTATAGGAACCTTAACTGTGATAAAGGTTGAAAGAAAAGTTATGTAAATATAGGATAAAGTAGCATTTTATCTGCTCCATATTTTATATGTAGCAGAAATCTTTCCTTTAAAAAAAAATATACAGATTCATTGGGATCCCAAGGCACCAAGGGTTAGGTTAAAATGATAGACTAGGGAGAGGCCATTGAAAGCTCAGTGGCAGGGAAATAATGGTCAAAGGTGGTGACCGCCATCAACACAAAAAACCAAAATGTGTGGGGAGATGTCAATACAATTATGGCAGATGCTGAAAGCTCCTTTGAATCCCAAAGTCTTTTAGCACTATTTTGTTTGCTTGGTTTTTTGTGTTTTTTCAGAGTATTTATTCTATCCTAAGTGCTCTGTAATCATTAGTCTAAGAAATCCCCACAACAAATACATTAATTTTGTGTTATTATTCCAATTTTATAGGCAAGAAAACGAGACTTAATGATGTGAAGTATTTTGGACACGAAAGAAAGTTATTAAGTAAAATCACAACTGAGGAAACCAGATACAAAAGCCCTAATTCCTGATACATGCAAAGTTTTCATGCAGCAACTAATCTGTGAATGTGAAGACGTTGGGTTATTTACTATATTCCAGTGTCCAGACGGTGCTGAGAGACATGGCATAAAAATGTGCTGAATGAAGAGTGAAATAAATATTTTAAAAGACTGCATTTCTAATAATGGGTCAGTATATTAGCATTATTATATAAATGTAGTACCATGTATTCATTCAATTGCGAATGAATACAAGATGCAAAGTTATATACCATGACAAACTCTCAGTGATTTCATAATATGTAAATAGAAAAAAGAAAAAAAAGAGCTTTTATACCTTAATAAAAAACTAAAGCTTTTAGTCACTTTTCAAAATTAGGCTCAGATAAATCCTTCCCCAAGAAGGAATTTAATTCTCCTCCATGAATACAGGGTTACCTTTTTTATAAATTGGAAACATGACACAAAGAAAAGTTCCACATTTGTTAAATAATAATGATTATTTAGTGTTAAAATTATTTCACATTTTGGCATCTCTTAGTAGTAGCAGGTTATCAATAACTAGTTATAGTCAAATATATGCTGTATCCAAATTAGATCACTCTGAGAAGATAAAAAGAGAATGTGTGGAGTGAGCAAAGGTTAGGTTTAGGTGAAATTGCTTGCACTCATGAAACAATAAAAGAGCAATTAAAGGAGTTAAGAGGTGGAGTTTAATTTCAAAAAGATTTTTTTAAAAAAAGAAATCTCGGAAGATTCCCAATGAAGTGTTGGCTTTGTAATAAACTTAAGGCACAGAAAGACAAGATGAGCAAAACAGTGCAGACAGGAAAGTCAGGGAAAGGAGCAACTATTTTAAAATAATAGGAAGTGAAACTAGTTTTATGTGGGGGACATTGAAGAAATTTACCAGGATACAGAGAAAGACATCAAGATGACTTTAGGATTCATAATGCATAGATGTCGTTACTTAAATTTATATACCCCATCGATATCCAGGTTAAAAAGTCCATCTGTTTTCACAATATTTATTTTGTCTTTACTCCTGGTTAATCCTCATTTCTTCTGAAGTAAATCAGCTCTCCATCTGTCCTTTCCTTCTCTTCATCAACTAGTTCATATGGCCTCACTTTGTTACTGAAACAAAAGAATTTCAGAGATGAGATTTTTATGGCATTGTTCTCAATTTTGAGACTCAGTTTTTAAATTATAGAATACCAAATGTCAGAGCTAGTGATTTCTGGAAAGAGGTATTGAGACATTAATAGTCATTAATAGTGGAATAACCCGCTAACATAAGTGGAAAATGTTGCATGTTTTTTTCTCTAAAGATACTCTGATGTGAGAATGCCATGGCAAATTAACAACGACAGAACAGTTGCTTCCAAATTTTTAACCTATGTAAGCATCAGATCTGCTCCATTATTTTGCCCCAAATCTCTTCTAATAAAACATTATTGTCTCAGAATAAAAGTTAAAATCTAAAGCATTATTTTGTCTCAAGATATTAACATTATAATCAAATATTACTGATTATTATTATTTTTTTAAATTTGAGTCAAGGTCTCCTTCTGTAGCCCAGAATGGAGTGCAGTGGAATAATCATAGCTCACTGAAGCCTTAATTCTTGGGATCAAACAATCCTCCCTCCTCAGCCTCCCAAGAATTGGGACTATAGGCATTTACCACCATGCCCCGCTAATTTTTTGATTTTTTGTAGAGATGAAGTCTCGAACTCTCATCCTCAAGCAATTCTCCCGCATTAGTCTGGACTCCCAAAGTGCTGGGATTATAGATATAAGCCACCTCACCTGGTTAAGTATTATTACTGATTAAGTTTATGATCAGCATAGCAGAGAACAGATATAAAATTTTCATATATTAAAATTTTTCTTTATTAAGCACTGAAACTTTGAATTTATTTTTTTCTTATTTTGTAAATACTGATGTTTCAAGATGGTTATTTCACACTTTGGTCAATTCACTGCATTTCTGTGGTGGATGAGAAAAATTCTTTTTTTTTCTTTTGTCAGCTTACTGTGTGAATACTATAAACGTGTCCAAACTGCAATGCAATTCACTCATGAGTTTTGATAAATTTATACATTTGTATAACTACTACTATGATCAAAATGTAGAAGATTGCCATTATTTCATATCCAAAGTGTTTCCTTATATAACTCTTCCCAGCCCATTCCACTCCACACATAGCAACTACTGAACTTCCATCTGTCACAATGATTCTGTTTGCCTTTAATAGTATTTTCAATACATGGAAGCATTCAGTGTGCACCCTCTTGTGTCTGTCTTCTTTCACTCAGGATAATGCTGCGGAGATTCATGCAATGCATGCCATTAATAGTTCATTCATTTTTAGTTGCTGAGCACACTTTCATTTATGAACATATTGTAATTTGTTTATTCTTTTAACCGTTGTATTTATATTGTTTCCAGTTTGGAGTTCTTATACGTAAAGCACTCATGATCATTCATGTTCATATGTTTGTATGGACACATGTTGTCATTTCTTTAAATATGTAGAGATGGAGTAGTTGAGTCATGGTATGTTTAAGCTTATTAGAAAGTGCCAAACTGCTTTCCAAAATGTTTGTATATTTTTACAGCCCCACCAGCAACATGCAAGAGCACCAATTTCTCCACAATCTTGCCAGCATTTGGATTTTGCCAGTCATTTATTTTAGTCATTCTAAGAGTGTGTAGAGACATTTTTTTTTTAATTTTTATTTTTTTTAATTTATGGGGTATGGGCAACCTCTTCAGGTCCCCTCCTACTGAGGGAGTTTTTCTGTCCCTCAATAAATCCTGCTTTCTCAAAAAAAAAAAAAAAAGGTTATGGGGTAAAAGTGAAATTTTGTTATGTGGATATACTGAGTAAAGGTGAAGTCAGGGTTTCTAGTGTATCCATAATGGATTAATGTGCATTATACCCAAAAGTCATCTCCCCTCACTCATCCTCCTTATTCTCCCCTCCTTTGTCTATCATTCCACACTTTATGTCCAATGGAACATATTATTTAGCTCCTACTGCATGTGAAAACATGCAGTATTTGTCTTTCTGTGTCTCAGTTGCCTCACTGAAGATAATGGGGCTACAGAGAACTTTCCATTTGGATATTAAATTGCATCTTTTCTAATGACAGACATTGAACGTTTTTCGGTGAGTTTTTTTTACTTTTCTTATCTCTCATCTGTTAAAAATTTGTGTTTATTGTTATTGGTTTTTTTATCACTTTGTTTTAAATGACATTCATCTATTTTTTTCTACAGAAATTAGTCAAACATATGTATATTATAAATATTTTCTCCCAAGTTGTGGCTTGCTTTAAATCATCAATATCTTTTTGTTTTTGAGATGTGGTCTCACTCTGTCCCCTAGGTTGATGCACAATAGTGCAATCACAGCTCACTGCAGACTCAACCTTCTGGACTCAAGCAATCCTCCCTGTCTCAGCCTTTGGAGTAGTTAGTACTACAGGTACATGCCACTGAACCCAGCTAATTATTTTAATCACACACACACTTCTCTCAGAACAGTAAAAATGGTTACCTATAACAAAAATAAAAATTTAAGAATGTAAATTGGATTTTTGGTTAAATTTTCATTTTCTCATTGACTGCTATGAAACTTAAAGTTAAATTTCTGGTTTCAATTTAACATGTAGATAGATACTTTTAGCCTCAAATATAAAGCAATTTTTATGTCTCAAATATTTGTGTTTCTTTCACAATTATCTTTTATTTGCAAATTTGCCTTTTATGATATTTGAATTTGTCTTAATGTTTTTTCCAATATGAAGAGTATAAACATTCATAAATGTATATGCAAACATACAGGCATACAAGAGATATTTTATGTTCAGTTCCAGACCACTGCAAAGTGAATATCACAATAAAGTGAGTCACATAATTTTTTTGGATTCCCAGTACATAAAAGTGTTATGTTTACACTTATATCATAGCCTATTAAGTGTGCGATAGCCTTATGTCTAAAAAAATTATACCTCAATAAAATACTTTATTACAAAACAATGCAAATGATCAATTAAGCCTTTAACAAATCACAATCTTGACTGGTGGAGGGCCTTGCTACAAAGTTAATGGTTGGTGGTTGTTGAAGGTTGGAGTAACTGTGTCAATTTCTTAAAATTTGACCACAATGATATTTACTGCCTTGATTGACTCTTTCTTTCATGAACTATTTCTCTGTAGCAGGTGGTGCTGTTTAATAGTGTTTTATGTATAGTAGAACTTCTTTCAACACTAGAGTCAATCCTCTCAAACTCCACCACTGTTTTATCAACTAAGTTTAGGGAATATTTGAAGTCTTTGTGGTCGTTTCAACAATGCTTGGTACATATTCACCCAAAGTAGATTCCAACTCAAGAAACCACTTCCTTTGTTCATTCATAAGAAGCAAATTTTCATCCATTCAATTCTCCTTAACTCATTATATGAGGCCGGTATCACTCTGATACCAAAGCCAGGAAAAGACACAACAACAACAACAACAACAAAACTGCAGACCAATATCGTTTATGAACATAGATACAAAAATTCTCAACAAAATATCAGTAAATCAAATTCGACAGTGTATAAAAAATAATACATTACAACCAAATGGGGTTTGTTTCAGGGATACAAAGAAAGTCAACCTACACAATTCAATAATGTGATCCACTACATAAACAGAATTAAAAACAAAAAATCTTATAATCATTTCAGTAGACACAGAAAAAGCATTTGATAAATTTCAACATCCCTGCATGATTAAAATCCTCATCAAAACAGGCATCGAGGGGCCATTTCTCAAAATAATAAAAATCATATATGTCAAATACACAGTCAATGTCATCTTGAATAGAAAAAAGTTGAATGCATTCCCCCTCAGAACTGGAGTAAGGAAAAGAGGCCCACTTTCACCGTTACTATTCAGCATACCACTGGAAGTCGTAGTCAGAGCAATCAGGCAAGAAAAGAAATAAAAGGTATCAAAATCGGAAAAGAAGAGAGTAAACTATCTTTCTATGCCTACAACATGACGTTATACCTAAAGACTCCTCCAAAAGATTCCTGGACTTGATAAGTGAATTCTGAAAAGTTTCAGGATACAAAATCAATACACACAAGTCAGTAGCACTGCTATACACAAATAGCGACCAAGTTGAGAATCAAATCAGGAACTCAATTCTATTTACAATAGCAACCAAAAAGCTAAAATACCTAGGAATATATGTACCAAGGAGGTGACAAATTTCTACAAGAAGAACTACAAATCTGATGAAAGAAGTTGCAGAGGACACAAACAAGTAGAGAAGCAATCTATGCTCATGAATTGGGAGAATCAACATTATTAAAACAACCATATTACCCAAAGTAATCTATAGATTCAATGAAATTCCTATCAAATTACCAATGCATATGTTCCCCCTGGATCTAATTTTTTTAAATGAAAAACTAAAAGAAAAAAAGACAAATTTAACAGAAATAGCTTAATCAATACAAAAATAGGTTAAGATACAAAAGCACCCTATATATTTACAAAGAAGTCCAGTAGAGAAAACAATTCTAAACTTCATATGGAACCAAATGAAAGCCAGAATTTCCAAAGCAATTCTAAGCAAAAAGAATGAACCTAGAAGAATCACATTACCTGCCTTCATATTATAGTAAAATGCTGTAGTAACCACAATAGTAAGGTACTGTTACAAGAGAAGACACGTGGACCAATGGAATTGTATAGAAAATCCAGGAATAAACCCAATTACCTACAATCAACTAATCTTTGACAAAGCAGACAAAAACATACACTGGGGAAAGGACACCCTATTCAGCAAATGATGCTGGTAAAATTGCTATATGCAGAAAAATGAAAAATGAAACTTGATTCCAAACTCTCCTCATTACTCAAGATGGATTAAAGATTTAAATATCACACCTGAGACCATAAAAATCCTAGAGGAAAACCCAGGGAAAACTCTTATGGACAGTGGCCTAGGCAAATAATTTATGGCTAAAATCCCCAAATCAAATGCAACTAAAACAAAAATAAATAACTGGGACTTAATGAAACTAATAAGTCTCCTCACAGCAAAAGAAATAATCAACAGAACAAATAGGCAACCTACAGAATGGGAAAAGATTTTCACAAACTAAACATCTGACAAAGGGACTAACATCCAGAATTTATAAAGAACTCAATCAAATCAGCAAAAAAAAAAGCAAACAGCCCCATTAGAAAGTGGGCAAACTACATGAATAGACATCTTTCAAAGGAAGATAAACAAATGGCCAACAAAGATATGAAAAAATGCTCATCATCACTAATCATAAGGTAAATGCAAATTAAAACCACATTGAGATACCACCTTACACCAGTCAACATGCCCATTAATAAAAAATCTAAAAACAATAGATGCTGGTGTGGATGTGGAGAAAAGGGAACATTTATATACTGTTGGTGGGAGTGTAAATTAGTAAAACCTCTACGGAAAATAGTATTGAGATTACTCAAAGTAGATCTACCATTTGATCCAGCAATCCCACTACTAGGCATCTACCCTACAGAACAGAGGTCATTATATAAAATAGGCACCTGCACTCAGATGTTCATCACAGAACAATTCACAATTGCAAAGATGTGGAATCAACCTGAATACCCACTAACCAATCAGTAGATTATGAAAATGTGGTATACGGACACCAGGGAATACTATACAGCCATAAAAAGCAATGAAATCATGTTGTTTGTAGCAACGTGGATGGAGCTGGAGACCATCAACCTAAGTTAACTGATTCAGAAACAGAAAACCAAACACTGCATGCTTTCACTCATATGTGGGGGTTAAATAGTCACAAACATGGAAATAATAGACACCAGGGACACAAATTAGGGGAAAGGGGGCAGGGGAAATAGGGTTCACATACTACCTATGGGACACACTTGGGGAACGGGTCACCTGAGATCCAATCCCCACCCCTACACAATATGTCCAAGTAGCGAACATGCATGAGTACCCCCTGAATCTACAATTTTTTTTTAAAGTTTAAAAAATTTAAAAGAGAAAAAAAACCCCAAATGTAACAGAAATAGCTTAATCACTTATAATACGAAAGAAACCCTATATAAAAAAAATACAGTAAAGCAATCTGTAAGGGATATAAACAGGCAATATGAAGAATAAATAGGTAGAATATCGATTCCACAGGGAGATTAAAAATCATATTAGAAAAGCATACCATAAATAACAATGTAATTTTTTTATATAGACACTTTACGAATCCATGGAATCACATAATTTTAAGTATGCAGTCTTTGACATCTGTGAGGAACTACATTTTAGCATGACTTGAGATCTATTTGGTAGTATTAATAAAATGCAAATTATTAAAATTATTGATCTAATAATACTTCTAATACCATGCACTCTAAAAGCTAGTAAAACTGGGTAGTATATATTATTCTAAAACATGTATTTGCATAGTAATGGATATTTTAAATAATTAAATATTTATTAATATATTTATTAATATATTTATTAATATCTATTTATAGATATTATATATCTATAAATATCTATATATAGATATAATATCTATAAATAGGTATTAAATATCTAAAGGAGATATATAATTTAAAAAAGAGTAGAATCCAACTAAGAAATAATATTTGAATATTAAGAATTTACAAAAGTCTGTATTAAAAGTGTCCTATAATAATTGAAAAAGGAAAAAACAAGTTACAGATATATGTGAGTGTGTATGTAGGTATAAATCTACATAGGCATATGTATTTGTATGTGGAGATAAATAGGCAGGTGTATCTATTTAATAATGTTTAGTTCTAAATATTTTGTCTGCTATGTAAAATAACTGTGTGAACAAAACTGAAAATTCATCAACATCACTAAGCCTCAATTTTGTGTAGTGTTTTGTTTTTTTATTATCAATATATTCAAAGTTACTTGAAATTTTTGCATAAGTGAATTGAACTTTTATGAAGTACATAAGTGTGAAACATTTTATTTGAGATATACAATTTTAAAAATGGAATATTATTCCTATTTCAAAATAGTTTGCAACATCATGTTTTATCTATAAGCTTATTATCAATATAACATTTGTCTAATTATTTCACTCAAAAAAACACAAAAAGATATTTAACTCGCAATCATTACACCTACAAGTAGTTTTTTAGAATATATGTATGACAATTCTTGATGACTATATCAAGACATGTAGATGTTGCATATGTACCTTTATTTGAAAGATTAAAACTTGAATAGTTTCCTTAAAATATTTTGTAACTATTTATGACAGAAAAAATCTTTCAACTAACAAAAGTATGCATAATAAATATTAATTATTATTCTGGAAATAATGAATTCATTTGTAATATACTAAGCCTCCTCCTAATAGCTATTATGAACTCAGAATACAACTTCAAACACAAACACACCCCTATTTGAAGTTACTGAAAAGCAATAAAATGCAGGTGGCAACTGAGAAACATGATCCTAGAAAGAATAGAATGGAAGTTAATAATAGCCACATTAATATAGTGTTTCTTCTGTGGTCACTTACCATACTATACTGTGCATCTGACTGGAATTTATGGTGATTCCTTATTTCACTGGGTTATTTAAAGTTGGAGCATGAAACTGTAAGAGTTGGAAATTGAGGAGGAAAATCATAGAAATAGAGTAGCAAAAAGAGAGAGAACTAAAATCTGCCTATAAACTGCCATTAAATTATTGGCTCACCAAGAGTGGACTACGTATGGGTGACACATCAATTGGCCAGATCAAAAGTGTTAGCTAGAAGTTTGAAAAGCAGACATTTTCATCTTGCGTGCACCACAAAGGAGATAGTTTAGACTGTGAATCCCACCAACACAGAGGAATTTAACAAACAGCTCTCACCAATTAAAACTCTCTAAAGATCATATTTTAGGAATAGGACTATATATAGTGATTAGGAATTTAGAATTAAGTTTATTTTTTAAGTTTAGAAACTTAAAGAGACTTACCTATACAAAGCATCAACCAAAATCTCTAAGTTCAGATTGATCAGTCGGTGTTAAGTGACAGGTACAACGAAACCAATACTCCTCAGAAGAAGAAAAAATCCAGAGCTTTCATAGAATAATGTTCACAGCATCTAGCATGGAGTAAAACATTAGCAATTTATGTCTTCTTTTTATTTTCTTCTTCTTCTTTATCTTCTTTTCTTTTTCTGGACTACTGAGTCAAAAATTCATTAGGCAAAGTCCAGTAAACAAAATATCCACATTTGGGAAAGTGGAAAAGTGGGGTTCACAGTTACATTTAGGAAGATTAGGAGACTGCTAAGGATGAAAAACTATTCTAAGTAGAAAGCCTCTCTCGAGTGAGGTGTCAGAGTTTTTAGCATGAATAAGGTGTCCGTGTGTCAGAAAAAATTTAGTGCCAATTGTCCAAGCTGAAACATGGTGAGAAGGATGGCCATATGAGGGGATGACCTGAGATTCCCACAGAGGGGCAGCCTGGTGTACTTTATAAAAATCCAAATGGGAAAAGAACAGCATCCAGCTATGGAGCCAAGCAAAGGGATATCCATGTGTTAGGAGGATAAACTATGGAGAAGTCACCTGCTATGATTCGGGTTGAAGAAACCTTCTCCAGAGAAAGACATTTACTATGAACTTTTGCATATATGGGAACACTAATGGTGTCAATAATGCTTCCAGATGAGAGTGCAACCTGGCAGGGTGTGGAGAGAGCAACTTACTCTCAAAAATTTCAGGTGGATATTTTTTTTTTTAAGTCAGGATCTTACTCTGTTGCCCAGGCTGGAATGCAGTGGCATGATTAGAGGTCACCACAGCCTCGATCTCCTGGGCTCAGGAGATCCTTCCATCTCAGTCTCCCAAGTAGCTGGGACTATAGGCACACTCCACCATGTCCAGCTAATTTTTTAATTTTTTGAAGAGACAAGGTGTTGCTGTATTGAGCAGGCTGGTCTCGAATGCCTGGACTCAAGCAATCCTCCCACTTTGGCCTCCCAAATTGCCACAATTATAGACATAAGCCACTGTTCCTGGCCCGATGGGTAACTTATTAGCACTGAAATTGAAGTTTCTCTGTAATTTTAAGGCTGTTATAAAAATTACCAATGCTAAGAAGCAAGAAAAGGTGACTATAGGCAAGAGAAAACGTCAAAAGAACGGAAATTCAAATATTGGATTCTGCAAGCATGTGAAGTAAATTAGCTGTTATAAATATCATCAACGGCTTGAAGGAAAATATGAATAAACTGATGGAAATTCTCTGTGGAAAAAGGACTATAAAAACCTGGAAATTCTAGTACTGACCTGTACCATATTTGAAATTCAGTAGAAAAAAAAATCATGGTTGAATTTAACAGCTAACTTGCAAAAGTAAAAGCATGGTTATTTTTAAAAAGTTACAAAATTGAACAGGGCATCAGTAATCTTTCATAATAAAAAGAGTTGTAAAATAGGGTTAATAAAATTCCCAAAAGAAGAGGAGAAATAAAATGTAGCATTCACATTTGGGAAAACATAATAGCAAAAAATTTCTCAAATTATGTGAAAGTATCAATTTATAAATCTATAAACCTCAGCAAACCCATGCCAAGATAGATACAAAGAAAACAGTACCCAGGTTTTTTGTTTATTTGTTTTAATTTTAATTTTAAAGATGTGAGGTACAGTTCAGGGTTAGGTATACAAATGGTTATTGTACAGGTAAAGATTGGACCTCACCGTGGTCTCCACTTCACCTGGTTTGAGATCAGGTACCCTTATTGATGAAGGTGTCCCCCCAATCCCCACTCCCCTGGCAGTTTCCCACTACTGCCAATCCCTTTCTTGTAGTATTATGATAATTGCTCAGGGTCCGCTTATGAGTGAGAACATGTGGTACTCAGGTATTTGTTTTTCTGTGATAGATCACTGAGTATTATAGACTCTAAATCCATCCAAGTTGCTGCAAAGTTCATAATTTTGCCCTTCTTTATGATTGTGTAATATTCCATCATGTATATGTACCATATTTTTTTTAATCCAGTCCACTTTCGATGGGCAACATGGTTGGTTCCATGTTTTTGCTATTGTGAATAATACTGCAATAAACATTCGTGCACATCCGTCAGCAATAATTGAGTGATTTGGGTTCCTCCGGGTATATTCCCAGAAGGGGGATTGCTGGGTTGTATGGAATGTCGATTTTTAGATCTTTTACGAAACGCCACACTGTTTTCCACAGAGGTTGTACTAGTTTACATTTCCACCAAAAGCGTAGAAGTGTTCCCTTTTCCCTGCATTCTCTCCAGCATCTGCTGTTTTTTGAGTTATTGATAATGGCCATCCTGACTGGAGTTACGTGGTATTTCAGTGTGATTTTAATTTTCATTTTTTGATGATTAGTGAGGCTGAGCGTTTTTTCATGTATTTGTTGGCTGCTCGTATGGCCTAGTTTTTATTGAAAATCAAAGAAAAGAAGAAATCCTTGGAAGCATCTAAAGGACAAGAATGCATTACATACAGTGTAACAAAAATACAAACGATAGGAGACTTTCACTAGAAATCATGGAATATGACAGACAAGGTAAAGAAATTATTAAAGTGCTGTGGAAAAATCATTTTAACTCTGATGTTTTTCAGGGGAAGTGGGACAAGATCTCACTCTGTCACTCAAGCTGGAGTACAGTGATACAACCTTGGCTCAATCTACTGGCCTCAAGTGATTCTCCCACCTCAGCATCCCAAATGGCTGGGACTACAGGCATGTGCCACCACTCCTTTAAAAATTTTTTGTAGAGGTGAAGTCTCACTATGTTGCCCAGGATTATGTCCAATTTTGGGCTCATGCAATCCTCCTGCCTCAGTCTCCCAAAGTAGTGGGGTTACAGGCATGAGCCACCATACCCAACACAACTATGACTTTTTAATCCAGCAAAAATTTAGTTCAAGAATGCAAGTAAAATAAAACTACTCTCAAATAACAGGTGAAAGCAATTATTGCTGACAGATGTGCACTACAAATAAAAGTTCATCAGGCTGAAGGAAAATAACACTATCAGGTAGAAGCTCTGATCTAGTCAAGAATGAAGAGGATACGAAATGGTAAACATGTAAATAAAGATAAACGACTCACATTTTTCTTCAATTTTTTTAAAAACGCTTACTCTTTAAATCAATTTTAGGACCTTGTATTGTGGGCTTTAAAAAATATGACATAAAATATATAAAAGAAGTAGCAAAAAATAGGAGCAAATATAACTATTTTGAGATTTATCCATTTTATATAAAAGGCAAAATATTAATTAAGTAAACATTAGTAAATGAAGACGAGACATATAAATCCCAATAATAGTTATTAAACACATAATAGAAATAGGAACGGCAAGGAGAAAATAAAAGTGTTAATATGAAATACTAAAAATTATTTTATTAACTCATAAGGAGATGCTAATTGAGAGATAAAAGTACAAGCAATGAAGAAAAAAGCAAAGTAAATCAATAATCAAATGCAAATGAAAAAAATTCCAAATAAATTTCTCATATAGAGTAAAATATGAACATGATAAAGAGATACATGTGGGGTAATGGTTTTGGGGTATGTACACATGTTTATAGTCACCAATTTGTACTCTTTAAGTGTATATGCTTTGTTAGGTGTCAATTATACCCAAATAAATTAGAAAAATAATCTGCCCACACACACACAAAAAAAACCTGAACTCTCAGATTATTTCACTGCTGAATTCTACCTAACTTTTTTGGAACAAATACAATCAATTTTATATGAACTCTTTTGGAAAGTAGAGCAATGAGAAACATTTTGCAACTTATTCTATAAAGTAGAATAACACTGTTTGCAAAATCTAGCAAAGACATTACACATCAATGTCCTCCATAAAGAAAGCATAATAATCCTTTAAAAATTGGCAAATTGAATCCAGAAATATAGAAAAAAATAATATATTATGACTATGGGAGTTTATCTCAGTAATATACATTGGTTTTGCCTTTGAAAGTCAATATAGTCTAACATATAATTATGTAAATGGAGGAAAGGCCTGATTGTCCCACTAGTTGCAAAAAACAAACAAAAATAAACTGCATAAAATGTAATATCTATTTATAATAATTCTCAGCAAACAAATAATAAAAATATTCTGCATCTGATAACAGACATTTATAAAAACCTACATCTGAAATCAAACTTAATGATAAAACATTGGAAATGTTTTTATAAGATTATTTATCAGGAAAGCATGTCTATTCTCACCACTTCTACCTGACATTTATTGAAAATCTTGCCATTGCAAAAAGCAAGGAAAATAGACAAATGGCATAAAGATTGAACAGATGATGTAAAATTCAACTTATTCCAAAGTGATATGAGTTTACAAAATAACCACTATAAGTAATAAGGGAAATCAGAAAAGTCTCATATAAGATGCTTTCTTTACAAAAATCACTTACAATTATATAATTATCAGAAATAAAATTTAAAAATTAATGCTTATAGTATCAATAACATAGCCTACTTAGAAATAAAGTCCTAAATAAATTAGAATGTATGCCACATTTATAGAATAGAAAACTTAATATTTTTAAGATATCAACTGATTTGACTAAATTGATCTCTAGATTAAATGCTTTCCCAATTAAAATTCCAACAGTCTATTTTTGTTTAGAAATATAAAAATTGATTCTGAAATTATAAGGAAAAGTTAAACAATCTAGAATATCAAGAAAAAACAGAAAAGAGACAACTAACTTGGAGAATGAACAGGACTGGATTTCAGACTCATTAGAATGCTACAACAATCAACACTGTGGGACTGGTGTAAGAATAGACAGTGAGATCATGGGAAGAGGAAGCAATTCTCTAGAAATGGACCCACACATACACAATCAATTGATTTTCTACAAAGGCACAGAGTTAATATAAAAGAAATGTTTTTTAACAAGTGGCATAGGAGTCACTGGATATTCATCTAGAGATAAAAGAATCTCAACCTTTACTTCAGATTATATACAAAAATAATCTGAGACTGCCAATACACTTAAAGATTAAAATTAAAAAAGCTTTTTGAAGAAAATAATGAGGAATATGCCTCTGTGACCTAAAAATGGGCAAAAATTTCTTAGATGAGATGCAAAAAGTACTAAACATAAAATAATAATTTGACAAAATAGATGTTACCAAAGTTAAAATCTATTCATAAAAATATTCCTTTAAGAAAATGAAAAGGCATGCTAAAGACCAGGAAAAAAATGCTTTCAATATATAACTCTGAGCAAATAACTTGTATCCAAAATACTTAAGAATATATACAAATCAATAAGATAAAAAACCCAATAAAAATTGCATAGTATAACCTTCATGATAGTGTAGTCTTCATTATACAGAACCGTGAGAGTATAAATAGAACCTTTATTAATCCCTATAATTCTAGCAATTAAAAGTTCCTAAATTTCTTCAGTGAAATTCTTGCTTATTCTTTTCCAGTGTACAACTTATTGAACATCTTCATATTCTCTTGACTGACAAGTAAGTAAATTTAGCTAAAAAAATTCTGATAGCCATGTTTAGTTTTTAAAAATTTTTTTAAAAATCTGAATGTATAACAAGCAAACATATTGCAGTTAAGGGTTGTGTACCCTCCAACACACATATATAAATAAAAATTATTGTCAATTTAAATTTTCATGTCCTTTTAATAGCTTATATTAAGATGCGTTTTCTTTATATTATGGGGCATGTCTTCTTTAATTACTGGAATTGTTTATTACCTTTAAGATTACAAAACTAATGTCTGGCATAATTTAATGATAAGCCCTGTGGTAGTTCAAATAATGGGAATGCGAGGAAGACTGATTTCTGTCAGTCAGAAGCCTGCTTCTGCCGTTTAGAAACTTTGACCTTAGACATGTTCTTTAAAATGTCTTTCCTTTTCTGGTGATAACAATAGTACCTACTTCATAGGGTTCACCATGGTACAGCTGAGTACTAAAGTATTAAAGATTGAATTAATTCACATAAAGCATTTAGAGAATTTCTGGCACAGAGTAAGTACTTGGTAAACCGCACTTGTTGCTATGGTCATTAACAGCAGGAAAATTCATTTTCTAACGTTCAGTCATGCACCTACTAAACCATGATGACTTGACCTTTCTTCACATTTCCCATCATTATTGCTTTTGCATCACTAAACTTCAAGGCAATCTACAGTCATGAATTGCTTAACAACAGTGATATTTCCAAGAAATGTGTCCTTAGGTGATTTCATTGTTGTGTGAACATTACAGAGTGGACTTACACAAGCCTAAATGTTACAGTCTACTACTCACTTAGGTTTATATAGTGTTGCCTATTGCTCCTAGGCTATAAACTTTTACAGCCTATTACTGTACTGAATATTGTAGGCAATTGTAACATAATGGTATTTGTGTATCTAAACATAGAAAGGATATAATAAAATATAGCAGAAAATATTTTAAAATGGTAAACCTGTATAGGGCTAGATTTAGATGAGACTTTGTACCTTAGACTTTAAAGCTAATGCTGAAATGAGTTAATACTTCTGGAGTTGGTGGGATGAAATGAGTGAATTTTGCATGTGGGAAGGACATGAATTTTGGGGGACCAGAAGTAGAATACTGTGGACTAAATTGTGCACTGTGCCCCAAATTCATGTTATCGCCCTAACTTTCAAAGACACCAAATTTGGAGAGACAGTTTTTAGGAGATCTTTTTGGTTAAATGAGATCATAACATAGGAGTCTTAATCTTGTAAGATCGGTGACCTTCTGAGGAAAGAAAGAGGGAGATCTAGCTTTTTCCATGTGGCGTGTACCAAGGAAAGGCCTTGTGGGCACACAGCAGGAAAGTGGCTGTCTGTAAAGCAGAAAGAAAGCCCTCACCTGAATATGCTAGTACCTTGATCTCAGACTTCCAGATCTGTGAGAAAGTAAATCAATATTGTTTAAACCACCCAGTCTATTATAACTTGTTGTAGCAGCAAAAGCTGACTAACATGAGCCTATATATATTTTATAACAGGATAAAATCAGTCTTGTATTATATTTAATAGTGCTATATCACTAAGAGTTCACACTTTGCTGAATTATGAGTTTTTTCAGTGATTTAATTCAATTAAAAAATAATTTAAAATAACTATTGAGAATAATGCAGGGATTATTAGATTGTTAGTCAAACAGAAGCAAAACACAGTTCCTCCTTTCTTCTTACCTTTTTCATCCCCCAACTTACATTTGCACCTATGTACTTTTTCTCAGATACAGACTTGAATAATTACGATGCTCATTTCTTCTTCCTTCAGATAAATTCTTGTGAGGTTATAGTATGAGACCCGACAATTAAGTCCATGAACTCATCCTAGAAAACAGTGCTGCATAGTTCATAGCTGAATATCACTATAGTCACCTCCGAAGTACTCCCCTTGGGAAACTTTGCACCAAAGCCAGCACCTAGTCCACCCATCAAGGCAATTTTGAAACTCTCTCTCTGTAATGGCCATCAGAGCTGTTGTAGTACTACACTTGATGTCCTGAATGCCATCAAAATGTCTTTCTTTCAATATTTCCTTTATCTTCGGGTTAAAAAAAAAGTCATTGGGGGCCAGATCAGGTGAGTAGGGACGATGTTCCAATACAGTTATTGCTACAGTACAGTCAACGTAAGTACACAGTGGCAAGTTCACGAACTTAATTGTCAGTCCTCAATAAATGACCATGACAACTCTGATGGCCATTCTAGAAAAATAGTTCCAAAATTGCTTTGATGGGTGGACTAAGTGCTGGCATCGGTGCATAGCTTTCCAAGGGGAGTACTTTGAAGATGACCATAGTGATATTCAGCAATGAGGTCATAGCACTTTTTCTAGAATGGTTCGTGAACTTAATTGTCGGACCATGTGTGCACGCGCGTGTGCGTGTGTATTCTGACTCTCATTAGAATCTTAGCAGGAAGAAAGGGACCGGGTGTAAACTCAGTCTTCCTATTAACCAGGACAGCATTCCGTGCCTCATACATATCATGACATCTGCAGAACATATTAAGGGAAATTCTTTTGTTATAAAGATACCATTGTGACTCTAACTTGAAACTATTTTGTCTGTTGGTATAGCTAAATATGTCCTTGAAACATTTTTTGTTCATTTAAAAATCTCTCTCATTTTATTTATATATAAATATATATACCAGGGGAAACCCAAAAAACCCAGAATTTATGTTTGTGTATTTATTCTTATATCTTTAAAATTCAGTCACCTTCAAAGTACTCTGTTTGGTGCAATATACTTATTAAGATGCTTTTTCCACTGCTCCAAACAGTTTTTGAACTTGTCCATTTTGATGCCTTTTAGTGATTATGCCACTTTTTGTTTCACCTCTTCCACATCGGCAAAATGCTTCCCTTTGAGACATTTTTTTAATCTAGAGAAACAAACAAATAAAAAAGTCACTTGGGGTGAGATTGGGTGAATAGGCAGGGTAGGGCATGGAGGTCATGCTGTTTGGGATCAAAAACTGGTGAATACCCAGCGTGGTATGGGCAAATGTGTTGTCATGGTGGAAGAACCAGTCACCTGTTTGCCACAACTCAGGACATTTCTTCCACAAATTGTGATGCAATCTTCTCAAAACTTCCAGATAAAAAACTTTGGTTAACCATTTGATCTAAAGGAACACATTCTGAGTGTACTACAAGGGGTCCAACCTCGAAGAGATAATTCTTTTTTTTTTTCAGAGTTCTCTCTTGTATAGTAATCATAATATTACTACTAATGCTATTACTAGCAATAATATTATTAAGGCTAGTTTGTTATTTCCCAAACAGGAGGATAGTAGACCAAACAAGGTTAGCACTGGTTTCCCTCTGAGCCTTAGTTCCCTCATTTGTAGAGGAAGGCAGACTGCATACGTCTGAGGTATTTTTCAGGGTGAAAGATTTCCATAGATTCATTGATGACTCTCCACTCCTCAGAACTTTTAGAGTTTTCCTATTCCCCTCAAAATAATAAACAATGTGCTTAGCGCAGCCCAATGATCTGGCCCTAACTACATAATTTACCATTGCTACATTTTCCATGTCAGCCTTCATAAATTTTTCCCTGATCGCTGAGAACTATTGTTACTACTTGGATACCTCATGTACGTCCAGGTATCTGTACCTAATTCCTCAACCTGCAATGTCTGCCCCTAATCGTCCTATCGAGACTATCTCAATTGCATCTTCTTCTTCAAAGTCTTCCATCTTCAGATTAAATCTTTTATGCCTTTGTACTCCCAAAGCATATTGCTTGTTTTTCTGTTTTCCTCCTCTTCTATTGGGAAGGGATGTTTATATGTGTGTCCACCACTGAGGAAATAAAATGTGTCTTGCGTCTTTTCATTATTTGTATCCCCATAGTAAAACACTAATGTCTTTTAAACAATAGGTTAAAACTGCCAGTAACTTATCTTAGTTATTAAATAACCTTCTGTTCATTGAAACAACATTACTCATTCTGATTACCACAAGAAGACTTACAAAAATTCAAGCACAACATTCCAGCCATTCCCTGGAATCTCAAGAGAGACTGTCTGAAATAAATTTTATGTGAGTTTATCATCCCCAAACCCCTTATTAGCATGAGGTCTCTTAGAGTTGCTAGATGAGAAGGTCACTTTTAAAACTATTCAGAGTTATTGTGTAGTTCTTTAAAAAATAAATCGAAAAGATGAGATGGAAAAGAGATGTAGGGGACATTTGCTCCAAATCCGAGCAGTCTTGACTTAAGTGGCGGGCACACAGGCTCAGAATGCTGCCGACTGGAGCAGGAGGCCCATAGGAAGACATTGATTCTTTTCCTGACTCTGCCTGTAAGATATGGTCTATGCATGACAAGGAACTTGGACAATTTGTCAGGTAATAATATTCCTTTGTTTCCAAGATACATGGTACAGATTTAGAGATAGAGAATTGTAAAATAATAATATGGCTCTAAATCAGTCTCCTTTAAACAGAAAGATCAGAGCATACCTCTTTTAGGATTCTAGTCATGACGGAATGGGCTGCACCATCTGAACTTAGAATTGTTTTTAGGGTAAAGAGAGTTTGAAGTTCACGAAAGATGAGGCAAATGATATCAAAAGATTAGAAATTGACTATGAATGATTTAGGCTCAAGCTAAATATTAGAGGATAAGACTGAAATGCATGGTTTATCATATTTCGTTCGATCTGAGGCACTATCTATTGCAATATTGCATGTGAGTAATTGAGAAAACACACTGGCAATTATAGTTTTAAGACACTTTTGCTTGTGCTGTGCATTTGGATTCTGGAAATATTAAAATATGAAAAATTGTGTTTCTTAGAAACAATAAAACATATATGTATGTGTATATATACACATTCTCACTTATTCCACATTCACCATAAACCTAGCATATGCAAAACCAAAGCAAATATGTGTATTCCAATGGTATTATCTTTTCTCCCTTCTCATACACTGAATGAAAATACTGCCCTCTCTGTATTATTTCCCACTTCTCAGTGGCCATCATGTCCTTGCTTTCTTCTAATCTCTCTGCCCAGTGTATTCTTTCTGTTTTTGCCTCAGTTTGGTTAAACTGATTTTTGTCACTTGTAAAACTTGACCTGTGAGTGATATTGCTTCTTTTGAAAAAAAATTCTGAATGTACCAAGTCCAGATTAGTTGATCCTTCTAACTCTTAGCATAGAACCCATAAAGTTCCAATCATAGCACATTTCCTATGTTGTCCTCAACCATTCATTTGTCTGTATCTAACACAAATTCCTTAAGGACAAAGATTGTAATTTTGTTTTACAGTGGAGCTCCTAGAACTTATCATATGCTCTACATGTGTTAATTGTTTTATAAAACTCAACGATCGAAAACTGAAAATGTTAATTTGGATATTAAAATTTGGTTTTGATTTTCACATACTGTATTATAAAATATAATACATACAAATAATAATATTTTTAAATGGGAAAAGGTCCAAGAAGAAACAGCACAATATTATGCAGAAGATAAATTATTAGAGTCAAATAAAAGCTAAAGTGTTCTAGATTTCTAATACATGTAAAGTGTTCACTTTATCAATTTTGCTTTCATGCCAGACACATACTGTATATCACAGTGAAGAAAGTTTTATCGTAGCAGTTTAATTGTGTTTCCCAACTCTGAACTACCCTTTCAATCTTTTGGGAAAATGACCAGTAACCTACATTGATTGCATTTCTGCTTCTATAAGACAAGAGGCTTTTAATGGAGCCTCTAATCTCTGTGGGTCAGATTATTAAGAATACAAGTCCATTTCTTTCCAAGATATTGTTTTAGGAAATGTAAAAGGTTAACTATTTCTCTCAAAGATCTTGCTTAAAAATGAAGTAGAAATCATTATCAACAAGCTACACATTCTTATTCTACAGATATTTCTATACAATATATTTGACAATTAGAAAGCTCATATAGTGGAAATAGCATAGTCACTGGAGTTCAAATTTCCTTCATTCTACATACAAACTTAGTAATATTGAATAAATCAGTCCATCTATAAACAGCAGTTTTCTAAACTGTAAAATGAAGGTAATAATGTATGAATAACTGCAAATATTGACAGTAAAATCAAATAAGATTTTTCTGGTGAGATGCCTAACACTTAAAAATGTGAAACAAAGCAAAGAAAATAAAGTAAAACAAAGCCAGACTATTTGAAATCATAGGTGGATTGCAGCTTAATATTATTCCAGAAGCGCAACAAAACTCTTCATTTTAGTTTGAAAAAAATAACTTAAATATAATAGGCATATGTTGTAATAATGTGGGCGGGTCATCTTTCAAAATCAAATGAAATATTTACCAATATTTTATACTATTCTTTTTTTCTAAAACAAATAATCAAATGATACATTGGACAACAAGCAACTCTCGTGAGCATCCATTATTTAATGTAAGATTCTGGAACATCATAGAATAAAATTGTGATAGGAGACAAGAAGCTATGTTGAAACAGGGTAATCTTTACCTGAAAATAATTTTGCAGAAATCATCAGCTGGTATTATTGCCACATTACTGCTTAAATGTATAGCTGCCTTGAATTTCTTCATATCACAAGATTTATCCTTAGTGCTCTATTAGGATTAAAGGGCCAGCATGACATACAATATAAAGTTCTTTAAAATTATTTTTTTTCTTCATGATCCAACATGTCACTTTTTTCTTTCTCAGTTTTAAAATGATAGATATTTTTGTCCTTTGAGTACAGTATTTGATTGAACATTTAAGTAATTTTTTTAGATCTTCAATTTGCACTGATTCATCTCAATAATGCCACGGCTTTTTCACCTCCCACTGCCACTACTTTTAATATATCACAATGTTATAGGCAACAAACTCACAAAAGTAGATACATTTTTATGTACTCTGTTATTGAGAACTATAGATGGTCTTAAAGAGTTTTTTTCAAACCTACATTTTTCTATATTAAATTATGAGTATACATTTATGGTCTAAATGAATATTTCAATACCTTACACACATGCTAAATATTTAATAGGTTTCATTGGTTGAAACATTAGTGTGACATCAGTTTTAAACTGTTTTAAGTTTCAGGTCATAAATATATTTTTCTAGTTCGAGTTCTTATATCAGAATTCCAAGATACTCATCTATACAATAATAGAATTGGGTCATATAAATTTCTAACTTTCTTAAACCCTGAACATTGTATTGGTCAGTGATTTGAACAGTCTAAGGCTGATACCAGGGCATTGGACATAACCGATGGGTTCATGTGTCATTGAGTGGAGATTAGGCTTTTGTAGTTAATTGCTCTTCAAAGTCTTGCACACTGACTTCAAGGAGGAAATATGACAAACTTCTTGTTGAAAACTACAGATTCTTTACTGTACTGGGTATAGCCTTCAGTATATTAATAAATCATATTAACCTTGCCGAAAAAAGTAAAAACTTGGATTTGTTCATATCATGCTAAGGGATGCAGACTAAACAAAACAACTCAGTTGTTTGCAAAAGCAAACCAACATACATACTTCTGATAAATATATGATTATACATTTTGACTCTTTATACTTCATTGAATTTTGAATCCTCTCATAGCAAGTTATTAATTTTTCCTTGTTATGAGCATATAGACTTAGAAACAAAAGAAGAAAAATTAAGAGAAATATAAATATTAAACCATGATGCTGAAAATCACATGGAAATGTAAAGCAAGGAGACACTATGGCTAACAGATATTAACCTCAGAATAATATGTTTTAATCAATATACATCATTCTAGTTTTAGAAAATATATTAGAGCCTATGTTTCTTTTATACTGAATTTTGAAAACATCAAATTGGCAATAGAAAAGAGATAACTTTTGAAAAAACATGTAATCATTATATCATTTAAGCACAAGTTAATTATGCATTTATTTCATTTTTTCATATTGCCAGCATTAAATCTGACATTATATTGGCATATTATTAAGTAAAAATTTAAACAAAACACTGATGATAATTCTTTTTTAATGCAGTAAAATCATTTTTAATGCCAAAAATATGTGACTGCATAAATAAATGCTAATACATGTAAGGATACCTTGAGAAGTAATGGAATGCCATCCCTTTTATTGTTTTTAAGCCGGATGCCTAAAATATATGATTCAGCAAACAAAATCATAAAACTGCTGTTTAGTCACATTTAAAATAAAATCCATTCTCAATGAGATAATTACAACTAGAGGACAATTAAATTTGATCCCCAGTGAAAGAGAAATACAGATGACAATGTTGAAAAAGTAATTTGTTTTCTGCAACCAGTATACTGAATGCCTTTTATAGAAATACTATAATGATAAAGAGCTTGAAAGAGTCTATCTGAGAAGTAAATGCAAGTAAGACACTAACATGGAAACCAAAAAGACATCAAAAGTATATTTTGAATCAGAACAAGGTTATACATACATTTAACAAATTTAAGTCATGTTAAGGCTATTTATAATACCTCTGTCAAATAATGAGAGTGTGAACTTGGACAAGTTACTTAGCATATTAGAACATAAGTTTTCTCTTCTATTGTGAATATAGAAATGGCATTTTTCAAGGTATGGTATCATATCATCAGCCAAGAGGGATAACTTGACTTCCTCTTTACCTATGTAGATACCCCTAATTTCCTACTCTTGTCTAATTGCCCAAGCTAGGATATCCAACACAATGTTGAACAAGAGGGGTGAAAGCCTTGTCTTGTTCCAGTTTTCAGGGGAAATGTTTCCAGTTTCTGTCTATTTAGCAATATATTAGCTATGGGTTTATTGTAGATAACACTTACTATTTTGAGGTATGTTCCTTCTATACCTAGGTGTTTGAGGGTTTTTATCAATAAGGTTGCTGGATTTTGTCAAAAACTTTTTTGCATCTAATGAGATAATCATGTGGTTCTTGTTTTTCATCTACTGATGTATTTAATTACATTTGTGGTCTTGTGAATGTTGAAGCAGCCCTGCATTCTGAGGATGGAACCTACTTGGTTATGGTGGATGATTTTTGAGATGTGTTTTGGGATCCTATTTGCTAGAATCTTGTTGAGGATTTTCGCATCTATGTTCATAAGGGATATTGGCCTGTAGTTCACTTTTTTTGTTGTAGCTTTTCCCGCTTTGGGTATCAGTGTGATGTTAGCTTCATAAAATGATTTGGGGTGTATTCCATCCTTCTCAATTGCCTGGAATACTTTCTATATTATTGATATCAGCTCCCCCTTGTACATTGGCTCCTTACCTTTCTACATGATGACATCCTTTATAAAACTGGGAGTAGAGTGGAAGTAGTAAGATGCCCTGTGTGGTTGGTATGGATTGAACATGCTCTCACAGGCAAAGTGCGATATGTGATATTTATTGCACTCATTGAATGCATTTTATGCAGATTAACAGAAAACTGTTACAGGTAAGATAATCATTCATTCTGAATTTTCTAAGGTGGAATATTTGAAATGAGGACTGTCACTATATTGACTTACAAATCACATAAATTATAACATATTTGTATATAGGAATTATTTGTGTATAGGAATATTTTCTGAAAATAAACCAAAACATCAGATATCAGATCCCTAGCCCTGATTTTAGATTGGGAAATGTAATCACCTTAGTTCCTGGGAATTATGTAAACTTGCAAAATAATTTGCCTTTTCTAGCCAGCAACAGTAGTCTCCAAGCTCCAGAGCCAGAAAAATGGTATAAAAGATAGTGAACCGGAGGTTTACCACCAGAGCCCCATTCTGATATCTGACATCTACATGCCTCTGAATGAATCTTTTTCACTGGCATTTAACAGTGGAATTGTTGGGAAAACAAAAAAATTGATTAATATTTTGTTAAGTATAGTTAGATGCTTTGTGTTTGACACGAAACATTTTAAACTATGCTGTCATTTTATAACCATATTTCTGATTTAAAGAAAATTAAAGCTATGTGGCACTATATTGAGTAAATTTCATTTTTTTCTCTCTAATTTTGTAATTCACTGATTGCCATACTGGATGGATATAATGGACAGGGCAAATGTATCAGCTGGGCTCTGTTAAGCTTCAATAAAAAGTAGTTCATATCTATATGAGAACATGGACTAAGAAAGAGACCTATGGAACTATGTGAGTCTGAGTCAGGCTCCCATGTATTATAGACCATAACATTAAAAGCAAATCTGACAATATTTTTTGGAGTCTTTTATTTTAATAAAATTTGAACATTTCCTTTAAAATAAAGCTACTTTACATTAGTAGAAACTTTTAATACACTTTTATTTTGTTTTGTAGTTTCTGTGCATCTAAAACCTTTTTATACAAGGATGAGACCATGTGTTCTGAAGTTCTTAAGAGGTCAAATAAAATGACCTATCTGAATCACAATAATTTTAAATTTTTATAAAAACCAATATACCTGTGACTCATTTTGGATACTCAATTGAATAAAGAACAAAATAAAAGGGGGTAAAATCCAACTTAACTGTGAAATAAATATCTTCATTATGAAAATAGCAATAAAATAGTTAAAGAATAAAATGAATACCTTAAACATACAATGCATATTTTTTATTTTTTTTTTTTTGCTTCAAGTTAAAGAAAGCAAGGAGGGCAAAGGAGCAAAGATTACATAGGTTTTTATTCATTAGTTTGCAGTAGGAAAAAAGGCCTCTGTTTTTATTTGACCTTATATTGATTTAGTTATTCACATAGAAATTCAAAACCTCTACTCCCCTCTTTTTTTCCCCAAAGAAGTTTTTTTTTCCCCTCCTTCCCACAATCTTGTTTTCTCAGCAAAGATTTCGTTCAAAGGGAAAAAAAATCATCCCTGATGATCACAAAGAATGACAGAGGATGGCTTTTACTTTTTCTATGGAGTAAAAATAACCTATTTGCAAAATAACTGGGAAGTTCAACTTATAGGTGAATTTTTCCTGGGCAGGAGGGAAAATAGCTTCTCCTTTGGTGAATTATATTACATCAAAGGAGAAGAAGGTATCTAGAAATTTTCAATGGGCTTATATTTTTCTCATACATTTTTTGACTTATGGCAAGACCACATCAGCCATGAAACTAGGATATGTGCAAAAAAAACCATTTTGGATCTATCCATCCATACATTCTGAAACATCATATCTATACCTTGATAGATTGATATCTGCACAGAACTACAAAATGACGTTTTTGTATACTATACAACAGTAAGTTGTGTTTGACTGAGGGAGATATGGGAATCAACTTTCAAATCCAACTGAAATGAGTACACTGTATCTCCATTACAGAAAGAAACATGAACCTAAAACCAACCAAACCACTAGTGATCAAAACCTATCAGGCTGACAAATCACTTATAGTTGTACCATACTAAGTGCAAATCAGCTATGTGTTCACTTAACCTGGATAATTATTGTATGTCCTCTAGCTCTTTTTCTGTTTATATAATTCTTTGTGAATTCTGCCCATATTACATTTCTGAACATATGATAGAATGGACCCAAACAGAGCTCACAAGCATTCATTCACTCAGAAAATATTATTAACTTTCTGCTATGTAGAAAGTATTATGCTAACCGGATAGAAGGGAAAATGGGGGGGGGGGGGAAGAAATGGAGAAAGGAAGAAAAAAAGGAAAGGAGAAAGGAAGAGAAAGAAAGGCTCAACCCCTGCCCTCATGGAGCTCACGGGCTAGTGGGAGTGATAAATAATAATACATGCAAATGAGCAAATGTAATAAGTGCTAAAAGTAAGACATATATATCGTGCTATGACAGCATACAATAGGTGAATCTTACTTAGAGTGATTAGGGAAGACATTCCTCATGTAACAATTGAACAAAATATGAAGCATCAACAGTGAAGGGTAGAGAAGAATGCGTCTAGGATGTGTTTCTGTTTTATATACCAATCTGCATTCTTATCCTTACAAACTAAAATAGACCCGGCAAAAACCTTAGTGATCATCTTTGCCCTTCTGTTCTGAAGCCCCTTTCAGAGTCAAGGACAACCATAAACCGCCTATACTGGCATTTTTTCCTCCCAGTCTTTTCCCCAAAGTTTAGAAAGCCAAAGACACATCCTCACAAAGAGTTTATTTCCAATCTGAGATGCATCCATTCTCACAAAATAATTTGAGAGTGGAGGAGAAAAAGAAATAAAATAATAATCCCTTTATCCTTCTTATCAAAAAGTGATCATCTTTGTAGTCTAAAATAGGTCTTTCTTTCTAGCATTTAGAGTTTAGTCCTCCCTGTTTCTCTCTGTCCCTTTATCTCTCTGTTTCTCTCTCTCCCCCCTTACCTTACTATGACACAACATTACTAAAATCAATCCTTATTTTTCTTTATAGTCTAGGTCTGCCACACCACCATCATATATTTGATTCACAGGAGCACATATATAAAAATAATTAAATCAACAAATATATTGTAACTCAATAATCCTGATAACTGAGGCATAAAAACCTGCTTTTTCCTGATATATTTAAATATTTATTCTGTTATGTCCAAAAATCTTTGACTTTTCTTTCCCCTTGAGTATGTGTGTGTGAAATAATGCAGGTTAGATTATTTTGGTGAATACATAATATTACTTTTTTAAAGCTTCATTTTATTTTCTTATTTTATAAAAACGTTTTAAGATGCAGGAGCAAACATAACCTATAATTTTTTTCCAAAAGGCAATCATTGTGTATGATTATATCTCTTGAAGGTTTACATTTAAAAACAAAGTAGAGAATGAAACTAAAATGGTCAGTTTCTTAAATAGCCATAAATATAATCACTGATTGCCTACACCTTAAAATTCATCATTTATTTAAATGATTTCCCCATCAAAATCTAGCCATTCTTAGTTTAGTGTTCTGCCATTTATTTTTCTTCTAGCCCTGTCAAGGACTCAGTTCTTTATTTCTCTTGTTCAGTGTACATTAGATACTCTTCTTTTTTTCTATTGTTTTTCTTTTTTATTTTAAAGATGTGCGGTACACAAGTGGTCAAAGTACAGGATAAGTTTGGGCCTCCCTTTGGTTCCTACTTCGCCTGATTTGAGATCAAGTAAGCTTATTGATGTTGTATTCTCGCCCTTATCGCTCCTGGCGGTTTCCAGCTACAGTCAATCCCTATTTTATAGTATTATGGTAAATTTTCAGGGTCCACTTATGAGTGAGAACATGTGGTACTCAGTTCTTTGTTTCTGTGATTGATCACTGAGTATTATAAACTCTAAATCTAAGTTGCTGCGAAGTCTGGATGTTTGTCCTTCTTTATGACTGCATAATATTCCATCGTGTATATGTACCACTTTTTTTTATCCAGTCCAGTTTCAATGGTCAGCACGGTTGTCTCCATGTTTTTGTTATTGTGAATAGTGCTGCAATAAACATGTGTGCACAGGTATCTTTTTTGTAGAATGATTTGAGTTCCTTTCGGTATATTCCCAGGAGAGGGATTGCTGGGTCATATGGAAGGTCAATTTCTAGTTCTTTGAGAAATCGCCACACTGTTTTCCATAGAGGTTGAACTAGTTTGTATTCGCACCAGCAGTGTAGAAACATTCCCTTTTCTCCGCATTCTCGCCAGCATCTGTTGTTTGTCTTATTAATGATGGCCATTCTTACTGGGGTTAGGTGGTATCTCAGTGTGGTTTTGATTTGCATTTCTCTGATGATTAGTGAGGCTGAGCACTATTTCATGTGTCTGTTGGCTGCCTGTGTATCTTCTTCTGAGAAGTGTCTATTCATGTTTTTTGCCCACTTTTTAATGGGATTTTTTTGTTTTCTGTTTTTCCTTTTAGCACATTTGAGTTATTTGTAGATCCTGGATGTTAAGCCTTTGTCAGATATACAGTTGGCAAATGCAGAAGATTGAAACAGGACCCCTACCTATCACCATACACAAATATTGACTCTAAATGGATCAAAGACCTAAACATAAAACCTCAAACTATAATAATCTTAGAAAATGTAGGAGACATCCTTATGGGCATCAAAATAAGCAACCAATTCCTGATCAAAATTGCAAATGTCCATGCCGTAAGACATAAGATAGACAAGTGGGACCTCATTAAACTGAAAAGCTTCTGCAAAGCAAAATAAACCATCAAGAGAGTGAGGAGATAGCCCACAGAATGGGGAAAAATATAGATACTCTTATTTATGTTCTCCTTAGAATGTGCCTTATTTTCACTATTCAAATGTACATATTCAGGTATGTCTTATACTTCTGCTAATGATTTGTTTCCTATTTTCTGTTACTTTCCCATTTGTTTTTCATGTCATTGCTTAGATTTTTTTTTTTGAGTCAGAGTCTCATTCTGTCATTCAGGTTGAAGTCCAGTGACTCACGGCTACCTCAGCCTTGACCTGCTGGGCTCAGGTGATCCTTCTGCCGCAGCCTCCCAAGCAGCTGGGACTATAGGCACATGCCTGGCTATTTTTTAATTTTTTTGTAGAAATGAGGTCTTGCTATGTTGCCCAGGTTGGTCTCGAACTCTTGGACTCAAGCAATCCTCCCTCCTCTGCCTCTCAAATTGCTGGGATTACAGGCATGAGCCACCATGCCTGACCTTACACAGATTTTTAATCAACTAAATGTTCTTTTTACTTCCTGCCTTTTTTCTGGCCCTATTTATTTTCAAGATTTAGAACCCTCTGCCACTTAGAAGTATATTTTTATCTGAAAATTGTCACTTTAATCATAGGTTAATTTATAATCACAAATCTAAAAGCAATATGAATATAGCAAATAGATGTTGGTTTAAATAAATGATGATATGTTTACTCATTGAACTATCAGCAATTAAAATGATAATTGCAAAGAATTTATAAAAACAGTGTGACTGCTTATGCTATAATAGCAAGTAAAAAAGGCATGCTATGTGATTTGATATGCAATAAGGTTATGGACTTATACAAACAAAAACAAACACCCTATTTAGAAAGAAAAATACTGGAAGTAAATATGTGAAAGGAGCAGTGTTTATTTCTGGGTAGTAGAGATACACAGGTTTTTTTTTTCTGTTTTCCTGCATTTTTCAGCTTTAGAAAATTAGCACATTTTTAATGTAAGTCAATTTTTTAACTACTCTCTCTAAATATGGGCTTCATTGGTCAAGGCTTTAGAAATGCAAATTTAAAATGACAAATTTATTTGTTTACTATAGAACATTGTGGTAGGTAGCTCCTATACTGGTGCCCAGTGACTCCAGACCCTGATATCTGTGTCCCTGTGTAATGCCTTTCCCTTGAATGTATGCTGAAACAAGAAAGTTGCATCTAATACACAGAATCCAGTATAAGGGATGGGATGTCACTTTCAAGATTAGGTAACAAAAACTAGCACTTCTGTCTTGTTCTTTCTCTTTCTCTGGCTCTCTCTAGCATGCTCAGTCTGATAAAGCTAGCTTTCATATTGTAAGCTGCTCTATAGAGAGATCTACAAAACAAAAAACAGAGAATGGTCTCCAGCGAACAACCAGTGAGGAAATGAAACTATCAGATTAACATCCTTCAGCAAACTGAACCCTGATAACAATCCCACAAATGAGCTTGAAAACAGATTATTCTTCAGGAAATATTTCAAATGAGAGCCCAGCCCTTGCAGATATTTTTATTTCACCCTCGTGATAGACTGAAATGAAAGACCCAAACAGATTTCACCTGGATTTCACCCCCCACAAAAAAATTTGTTGCTTTAAGTTAAGTTTTTATATAATTTGCTATGCAGCAAAAAGCAGTGAATACAGGTATTTTCTTTGACCACCTTAGGCTTTATCTCAACTAAAAAACAATTGTAATTAAAGGATATCCAATAATAAAAATGGAGTAGTGTAAATCTGCACTATTGTAAATGTATTTGTTTATGTTATTGTAGAGTTATTAGTGTAAATATGTAGCATAGGTATGTTCTGGTGAGTGAATGGGCATGTGATTGGCTGACTGACTGAAGGATAGGGAGCTAGCGGCCAGGGCTCTCCTGGTACAGCAGATGGTGCTGCAGTTGTTTGCATGGACCCTAGTGATTCCCAGGATGCAGAAGCTGAGCGCCATTATTTTTTTAAATCAACCAAACCCTTCCTGGGAAGAAAATGCTGGAAGAGACTGACTAAGTAGGGGCTCGTGAGCAAGTGGCCAGGGCCCTGGCACAACAGATGGTGCTGCAGCTTCTCTGCTTGGTCTCTGGCTCTTCGCAGGTCACAGAAGCTGAGAGCCATTTTTTTTTAATGGACAAAAGTTTTCCTATGAAGACGTGGCAGGTAGAGACTACCGCCCCAGGCTCTGCATCACTACTACAGCAGGAGAGACTGCCAGCTCCAGGCTTTGCCTCATCACTTCAGTACCTGGCAGGGTGCTGGCAACAGGGGCTGCAGAGGGAGCCCAGAGGCAGAGTCTCACTGAAGAGGACAAGAGAGGCACTCCACCACCATCTTGAGGGTGGGGCAGGAAAGTGCTCTGACTTGCTCACCACAGAGCAACAGACCCGATCTCTGTGACTGGCAGATCAACTACTCAGTGGTTGATCATTACCCAGAGGGAATATCCTGAAGACACAAATTTTGGAAGGATCTGACAAGTGCTGAGTCCCAGACACCCTATCCCTACCCAGATCCAGCTGTGGGACAAAGGGTGTGGCCAGAAAAGAAAGGAAGAACTTCAAAAAGATCAGTGGTGAGTCCGGGGCTGACCCAAACCTGGAGCCCTGTATTCAAAGTCCTCAAAGAAAAGCAATTTCTACCAAGAATTTCCTATCCAGCCAAGCTCAGCTTCATCAGTGATGGAGAATTAAAATTCTTCCCAGACATTCAATCACTAAGAGATTATGCAACTTCCAGACCAGCTCCACAGGAGACACTTAAAGAGGTATTAAGCACAGAAGAAAGAAAAAAAAGAATGACCACACATGTCCCAAGAGAACAGCAGAGCACAGAATCAACAGAGAATACAACACAACAAGAAACTTGAAAACACACACATACATCAACTCCAAAGCCAAAAGAAAACAAGCAAACAAAGAAAAAACTTTACAAGAACCTCATGACAGGGATAAACAATCACATTTCAATAATCCGCCTGAATGTGAATGGACCAAATGCACCACTGAAAAGACACAGAATTGCAAACTGGATAAGAAATCATGACCCAATTATTTACTGCATCCAAGAAACTCATCTCACCACATACAGACTCAAAATTAAAGGATGGAAAACAAGTTTCCAGGCAAATGGATCACAAAAAAAGACAGACATCACATTCTTAATATCAGACAAAACAACCTTTAAGCTGTCAAAAATTTAAAAAGATACAAAGAGACACTACATAATGATAAAAGGTTCAATGAATATGCAGCATTGATTACATCAAATGTGTAGATAAAGATTATACAAATCTTTAGAGAGACATGATGGTTGTCTTTTTCTAATTTATAAATTAAAATTGTATATATTTATGGCATAAAACATGATGTTTTGATCTATGAATACATTGTCAAATAGCTAAATGAAACTATTTAACATAGACATTGCTTCACATACGTAAGTGAGAACACTTAAAATCCACTCTTTTAGCATTTTTCAAAAATACAATATATTGTTATTAACTATAGTTACTATATTGTACAATAGATCTCTTGAATGTATATCCCTTGTCTAACTGCAATTTTGTGTCTTCTAACCAACATCTCCCCAGTTCTCTCCAATTCCCTTGCCTCTGGTGACCACCATTTTTATCTCTGTTTCTATGAGTTTGACTTTTTAAAATTGCACATATAAGCGAGGTAATGTGATATTTGCTTTCTGTGTCTCGCTTATTTCACTTAACATAATGTCCTCTAGGTTCAAACATTTGCAAATGATAGGATTTTCTTCTTTTATAAAGATGAATAGTATTATATTGTGCATATACAAATGCTCCTTGATTTATGATGGTGTTACATCCTGATAAATCCATTGTAACTTAAAAATGTTTAAGTAAAAAATGCATTTAATACACCTAAGATACTGAACACCCAAGCTTAGTCTAGTCAACCGTAAATGTGCTCAGAACACTTACTTTAGTCTACAGTTGGGCAAAGTCATCTAACACAAAGCCTATTTTATAACAAAATATGGAATATCTCATGTACTTCATTGAATACTGAACTGTAAGTCAAAAGCAGTATGGTTGTATGGATATTACAAGTACAATTTTTACTGAATGCATATTATTTTTGCACCATCATAAAGTAAAAAATAAATAAATAAATAAATAAATAAATTGAACCATAGTAATTCAGGGACCATCTGTATAGCACATTTTCTTTATTCATTTATCCATGGATGAACTCTTAGGTTAATTCCATATCTTGACTTTTGTGAATATTGCTGCTGCAACAAATATGGAGGTATGGATATCTCTTTAACATACTAATTTCATACCCTTTGGCTATATATCCAGTAGTAGGATTGCTGGATCATATGGTAGTACTATCTTTAAATTTTTAAGGAACTTCCATTCAGTTTTTCATAATGGCTGTACTATTTTACATTCCCATCAACAGTGTACAAGTGTTTTTTTATTTTTTTCACATCCTCTACAACACTTATCTTTCATCTTTTTAGCCATTTTAAAAGTTGTGAGCTGGGCTCGGTGGCTCAGCCTGTAATCCCGCGCCTTGGGAGGCTGAGGTGAGTGGATTGCCTGAGCCCGCGTGTTCGAGACCCGCCTGGCCAGGCGAAACCTCATCTCTACAATAAAAAAAAAAAAAAATTAGCCAGGCGTGGTAGCGCACGCCTGTAGTTCCGGCTACTCGGAAGGCTGAGGTGGAAGGATCACCAGAGCCCAGCAGGTCGAGGCTGCGGTGGCCGGGAGCGGCCACTGCACTCCAGTCTGTGCGACGGAGTGAGACGCCAACTCAAAAAACAACAACAACAACAAAAATACAAAAAAAGTTGTGTGGTGATCTCTCATTGTGTTTTTTACTTTCATTTTCCTGATGATTAGTGATATTGTGCATTTTTAATACACCTGTTAGCCATTTATACGACATGTTTTGGAAAATGTTTATTTCAGGTCCTTTCCCCATTTTTTAAACTGGGTTATTTGTTTTCTTATTATTAAATTGTTTAAGATCCTTACATAGTTTGGACATTATCTCCTTATCAGATATATAATTTACAAATATATTCTTCTAATCTGTAGGTTGACACTTCATTCTGTTGAGTGTTTACTCAGTTATGCAGAAACTTTTTAGTTTTTGTTTATTTTGGCTTTTGTTGCCTGAGTTTTGGGGGTCATATCAAAAAATTCATTGTGTAGGTCTATGTCATGAAGCTTTTTTTTGTTTTGTTTTCCACTGATAGTCTCATAGTTTCAGGCTTATATTTAAGTATTTAATTCATTTTAAATTGATTTCTGACTATGGTATGATGAGGTTATAATTTAATTATTCTGCATGTGGATATCCAGTATTCCTAGCACCATTTATAGAAGAAATTTTTCTTTAGCCATTGTGTGTTTTTGGTGTACTGGTTGAAAATCTATTGCCCATAAATGCATGATTGTTTTTCTTAACTCTGTTTTGTTTCTGTGATCTATGTGTTTTTATGACAGAACCATGATGTTTTGGTTTCCATAGCTCTGTAGTACATTTTGAAATCAGGTACTATGATGTCTTTGTTCTTTTTGCTCAAGATTGCTTTATTTATTTGGGGTCTTTAATGGTTTCATAAGAATTTTAAGTTTGTTTTTCTATTTCTGTGAAAAACTTCATTGGAATTTTCAAAGGAATTGCATTGAATCTGTAGGTTTCTTTGGGTAGTATAAACATATTAACAATAATAATTATTCAATTCATAAACACAGGACGTATTTCCATTTTTTTGTATCTTCAATTTCTTGCAATGTTTTATAGTTTTAGTGTGCAGAAAAAATGATTGTCCTCATTAACATTTGAATGCAATTTGAATCCCCAAGACAAGGACTGCCATGGAACTGACTGTAAATATAAGAATTGTAATGGATGAGACAGAAAAAATGATATCACACAGAAGAGGGAATAAAAAACTCATGGCTCATGTATGTGGCCTTTGGAGAAGGAAATATCTCTATTTCTCTTCTAGTATTCTTGCACATTGGGTACCAAAAGTTTACTTAAAGACAGTAAGTAGAAGTAAGACTTAAACAGAAATCCTCAAAACCTTCTTTTTTGAACCTGCTTCTGAGGGCAAAGATAATGATTAATTTTATTATGTGTTATAAACTAATACATTATTATCCCTAAGTAATTTTCATTACATTTGTTAATGGTCTCTATAGTAGAATCTTACACAACAGTAAAAACCAGTAAATTAGAGGTTTTATGAGTTAATGTAGATGAATCTTACAAATAAAATGTTTAATTTAAAAATCATATTATAGAAGAAAGCTTAAAGAATATTTAAATTTATATAAAATTTTAAATACTATTTATTACAATGTGGATATTACCTATTGTTTAAGAAGATAAAGATATAATAAATATTTGAGGATACACATAAAAATATTATACATCAAATACAGGATAATGGTTTTTTTCTAGTGGTTAAGAAGGTAATGCACTAAAGGAAAGGTACATTGGTAATTACGACAGGGAAAAAATTACCTTTACAATTGCTAGGACTGGTAGTCACGGTTTCAACCAACTAATCAAACTTTAGTGTCATGAATAGTATTAAACTCTAACATTGCAGACATCCTGATGTTATGCATTATGAAGCACATAGTATTTAAGAATTACTTATAATTATTTTACAAATATATTTAACCTGATTCAAATAAAGTCTTTGTATCTAACTTCAAGTTTAGAAGAAATACAGTAGATAAAAACCATGTTAAACAACACCCAGAGAACAAAATCAAGCAGATCTAAGATGGAATTATTCTACATGATATCTGACCTGATATTTTCAAAATTTAATCGTCACAAAAAAATTAAAAGATAAAATAATTGCTCTAGATTTAAAGATTTGAAATGCAAGTCAGGCATGGTGACTCATGCCTCTGTAATCATAGCATTCTGGGAGGCCAAGGGGAGAGTTCAAGACCAGCCTAGGCAACATAGTGAGAACTTGACTCTACAAAAAATAAAACTAAAAAATAAGTGGGCATGGTGGCGTGTACCTGTAGTCCCAGCTACTCAGGAGGCTGAAGTGGAAGGATCGCCTAAGCCCAGGAGGTCAAGGCTGCAGTGAGCTTTAGCTGGGCTCACCCCACAGCACTCCATCCTGGGTGACAGAGTGCAGACTGGACTCAAAAATAGATAGATAGATAGATAGATAGATAGATAGATAGATAGATAAATAGATAGATAGGTGTAAAGTGCATTAATCTTGACTGTATCTTGTTTTTAAATCAACTTTACTGTGGTCTAACTTAAATACAATAAAATGCATTCAGTTAAAATATACAGTGTAATAATTTTTTAAATTTTTATTTTAAAGATATGGGATACAATTCAGAGTTAGCTATACAAATGTTGATTATGCAGGTACCCTTGTTGATGATGTGTGCCCCTCCCTTCCTTAGCAGTTTCACTCGACTGCCAATCCCACCCCCCAACCCTGGTTTTTAAAAAGTAGTCATAAAAGACTTTTATGCTCTGAAAGATACAGAACAATTCAGTAAAGCAATATATTAGCAATAGGTAAATAATTACATGATTGAACATTGTCATAGTCTCTTCAGAATGCTATACCAGAATACCATAGAGTGGGATTTTAGATAAAATAACAGAAATGCATTTCTCAAAATTCTGGAGACTGGAAAAGTGCAATATCATGACATCAGCAGATTTGACATCTTATGAAGGCCTGCTTCCCGGTTCATACATGATCATTGCCTCACTGTGTTCTCAACAAGGCAGAAGATAGAAAAAAGTCTTTGTGATCTCTTTTGTTAGAGGGTTAATCAATTCCCAAAGTCCCCACTTTTACATACCCTAACTTTGGAGACTAAGTTTTAAAATACAAATTGTGGGAGGACATAAACATTTAGTTTGTAGCAAACATCATACTATGTATTCAACTTCTCTGTATGTTTGAAAATTTTCATAATAAAAGGTGAAAAATGATGGGATATTCATTCAGTAAATGTTACTAAGATAACTGTCCACTTCGAAAAAAAAGTAGATCTTCCTTCATAGCAAATATTTAGAAGAAAATATAGAAGACTATATCTGTGCCCTTAGGGTAAGGAGAAATTCTTAAACTTCTTGCAAAAGACAAACCACAGAGGAAAAGAAGTACAAACTGACTATATTAAAATTAAAAGCTCTGGCCGAACTCGGTGGCGCAGCCTGTAATCCCAGCACTTCAGGAAGCTGAGGCAAGTGGATTGCCTGAGTCCGCGGGTTTGAGACCCAGCCGGGCAATATGGTGAGACCTCGTCTCTACAATGAATCAAAAATTAGCCGGGCATAGTAGTGTGCACCTGTAGTTCCAGCTACTTGGAAGACTGAGGCAGAAGGATCGCCGGAGCCCAGCAGGTCGAGGTTACGGTGGCTGGGAGCATGCCACTGCACTCCAGTCTGGGCGACAGAGTGAGACTCCAACTCAAAAAAAAAAAAAAATTAAAAGCTCTGGTACATCAAAAGACAACTTTCTTACCCCGAATTCCCCAGAAAGTAAAGCATGATACGAACATTTATGTGTAAATAGTTTATCTGAGCTTAAGATCTCAGGGAGTAGGGCTGAGGGACAGGGAAAATAAAGCAGGAAAGGTGGGAGAGCCAAGACAAGCACGCATTTTTAAGTTGGAAACCTCTACAGGCTACTGGTTTCTCTGTTTCTCGGGGTGATTAGTCATATGAAACACATTTCAGGACTCTGTTTAGGAATAGTAAGGAGATGGGCTACATCCATACTGATGATCAAGATTTTGCTTCGTGTGATATTTATATTTTCACACTTCCAAATTGTAAGAAACTTGCATGAACTTGAGTCGACTCTTGCAGTGTCTCATGGCCACCACAGCAATAGAGGAGCGCTGGGATGAGAAAAAGAAATACAGACTTTGGGCCTGAGGTAAGGTGCTGTCAGACTGTATCTGCATAAAACTGAACAGATCATACACAATAAAGGTATCTACAGTGGTGACAGGAATAAGGGAAACTGAGGCCAAGAAGAATGGAGAATGTGCATCAGAGGTATCTGATATGGTCTACCCCTTGCACCTACATACAAAATACAGGATGGTGATTACACCAAAGAAGGTAGGGAAAATGAGTTTGAAAGAGTAAGAAGGTGTATAGGGATCTTGAACTGTAAATGTAATCATTCATGTCTTTAAAATCATATATGAAGCAAATAAAATAAGAGAAAGTATTCATTATATTATTTTAATAGTGTTCTCTATAACATTTAATATGAAATATTTCAATATAAAAATTCAAAATCACAGTCAGTAATGTCTGAAAAGATAAATAACTTTATATAGATGCATTTCCTTTCAAATTATCATGGCTCAACATAATCCTGTTCTTATCTTTAAGGTTGATTATAATTTTTTTTAACACTCACTCAACTTTATTTTGGAGAGATAATTATTGGGTTGGTATTCTTTAATACAACTTAAAACCACTGAGCATTTAAAGCCTTTGAGGTTTTTCACACCTGTCAACAGTGAAATTTTAAGTTTAAGATTTCATTTATTGTGTGACTGCCTTCTTTCTCTATCAACTTTGCATGGTTCGTTCCTTCACTTCTTTCATGTATGTGTTCCACGCAGAGCCCTTTCCTTACTATTCTATCTAAAGAAACATATTTATAAAGTTTTATTTCCTTACTCTACTTTTTATTCTTTGTAGTATATTAAAATATATTTTTTTGTTGTTGGTTTCCCACCATTAGAATATAAGTTCTATGATAAAAGACATATGCTAACCTCTGTATGGCTAGCATCTAGAAGAGTGCCTAGCATAAATACTTGATCAATCAATATATAGATGGAAAAAAAAAAGTGAATGAATCTTTGAAGTCATTTTACAAATATGTCAGATTTATCAAAATTCTTTGTTATTCTTCACATAAATAAAGGCGGAGACAGAACAACAAAAAGATTGAAAGTGTAAAAAATAGAACGGATATCTCTCTATGTGTGGGTATAAGATACAAATTCATGCATAGGTATGAGTGTGTGTATGTATGCACACACATATATACATACACATTTATATATATATATATGTATATCTAAAATGCTCAACATATTATTTTTTTCAATCAGGAGAACATGAAATTCCACATTTTTATGAAGAGGAAAAGAAAACCTTAACAACAGATATTTATATTGTATCTACTTTATTCCTTAAAATTTAAGCTCTCTGATTTTCTAGAAAGGCAGCAACATTCCAATGTTTGTCTCAGCAAAATACACGTTATTTTATTATAGCTAGAAACAGAATCCATTTGGACAGTTAGATTTTTTTGAGCTTAGTTTTTGAGTTATTTAATTAACTCATTAGCAATGGTTATTATAACTTATAGGAGAACTGTGTCTATACTCTAAAATAATCTTAATATTTATAGACTCTTTATTCTGTTCAATTCACTTTTAAACTTATTATTATATAAATAATAACCCAAAAACATTCTTGTTTAAGATTGTATAGAAACATTTAGAGGAGCACAATACAAACTTCATACTTCTTTACATCACTGAGATCATATATATATATTTGTTTGAGAATTTATTACTTAACATTGTGACTTGTACAGTGTTACATTATAATATATATGAGGGGACGCCAAAAATCTGGAATTCAGTTATACAAAATTGTGTATTTATTCTTACATGTTTAAACTTCCATCACTTTCAAAGTACTCTTTGTTTGATGCAATACACCTATCAGGACACTTTTTCCACTGCTCAAACAGTTTTTGAACTCATCAATTTTGATGTCTTTTAATGCTTCTGCTGTTCTCTGTTTCACCTCTTTCACATTGGCAAAACATTTTCCTTTGAGGACTTTTTTCTTCTGGGAAACAAAAAAAAGTCACTCAGGGCAAGATCAGGTGAATAGCGAGGGTGGGGCGCAGGGGTCATGCCATTTTTGGTAAAAAAAAAACTGATGAATATTCAGCGCATTGTGGGCAGGTGTGCTTGGAAATCATCCATCATGAAATGAGCAAACGTGTTGAAAGAATCTCATAAAAAACTTCACTGAAGCCTATCGCAGTCTCTCACACTATGCTAACTGGTACTCTGATGCCAGTGGGTTCCTAGAACACTTACAGGGATGGGGGAAAGTCTGCATTACAATGGGCCCATGCTCCAAAAGACAATTCCTTTTTTGGGGGGTCCTCCTCATCCCCCATATTCCTGTTGGGAGACAAGTTTTCTTGGTCTCATATTTCTGTGAACAGAGGCACAAACTGTCATTTTGTTCTGAACTCTTTTTAAGGATGTTTATAAAGCAAACAGCCTGGAAACATAGTGATGCTGTCTCCTTCCAGAGCCAAGGACAGGTTTCTTTTTTTCCCTGTCCAGTATAATAAAGATAATATCTCCTTCAAATGCAAATTTCAAGCAGTTTTCTTTATAACCCATTTTAAAGATTGTGATTCCCTGAATGTGGGTTTCCTTAGGTGTGACAAAAGCCCACTGTACACAGCATCCACTTGTGCCTCTTTGTATCATACCTGTGGGACTTGGGGTGAAGGGGAACAAACACAAGTACAAAGTTAATACTGCCTGCTGTGCCATGAGTAGTATATTCTTTGTCTTTGAGACAGGAGTCTCACATCTCCAACCATCATCCATGAAATTGTAACAGGCAACTTGGTTTTTGGCCATTGGAATAAAATCTTCAACCCTTCAGTTCTTGAGAGCTATTGATCATAAGAATAGAGTGCTGACAGACATGATTTTCTAGATAAGACTAGATAAGGGCCTTGCAAGTGAGGTTAAGGATGCAAAATGACTGTCTGAAATTCATTAGTGCATACTGTTGCAAAAAGTAGTGGCAGACAAGAAGTAAAGAGCCCTCACTGTCCTCCCCGTTATTGAGTGCTTAGAAACTGAGCAATGAGTGGTAGGATTGAAACAAATCACTCAAATGGTGTTTGATTATTTCCACTCTTCTCCAGGCAGGAGGAAGAAAATATTTTTGCATGACAATGGAGCTTTGAGCTTACACTCCAGCTGAAAGAAATGTGACTGCAATACCTGAGTCAGGGTGTTATCAAAGCTCAATTAAATGGTGTCAACATGAATATATAGAACTTTGGTGTATCTAAAACCTTTAAGTGTATTTAGTTAAGCTATGAGCAGCTTCCAGGCTTCTCAAATCAGATAGTGTCTTGTTTACTAGAATGGAATCTTTCCCTCCATGTTCTCCTCCCCTACCTCATTTTTATTTAACCAAAGATACTTTACATACAAAGATGATTAGCAGTACAGCTTGTCTCCAAGAGGGACCAAGGAATATATGTACTTAAGTGAATATACTGAGGAACTTTAGAAAGGAAAAGGACTGACACTTTGATGACTCTATTGGATGTAGGTACCCAAGTCACCATCCTACCTAATCCCATTGAGAGAGGAAGGAACACAGATTAAAGTGATGGCTTTGAACTGGCTTCATAAAACAAAAGCAAAGCCTAACACAACCTTGTGAATGGGATCTTTTGGCATATTTACTATTGCTCTTGCTTTTATATCTGAATTTATCGTAAAATTAACATTATATGCTTGTACTTTCTTACCTGTTTGCAAATGATAGGATTATCTCAACTGGAGAGAAGCCACATATAGGGAAGTGCTAGTACCTTTAGGGCCCATAGCCCTATTGACACCTTTGAGTAAATTCTCTAAGACTGATAATTTTTCCAATCAGTCTTTCTGGCAAATGGAGACAACCTTCACCTGGAGGCACCCATTAGAGATCTGAACTCATCATCCCTTTTGTAAACCAGCTATTGGCTTGCTATTGGGTTCTAATAGAAATTGACACCAGACCCAAGGAGACCTTGGAACTCTCAGCCTGATATTTCTATTCTGAGATGGATTAAGTCACATTCAATGACTAATAATGTGGAAAAAACCTAATAAGCTTCACTTTTTAAATGGAAATTGTTTACTTAAGAATGCAGCTAGTCTGACCCTAGTAACTTCTTGAATTGACATGAAAAAGTAGCAGCTATCACTTTGGGAGAAAATTTATTGCCCACTCTGCCATCTGAAACAAAACTGCTGGTTTAATAAAGCTCTCGATTCATGGATTTTCCCCTGCATTCATGGGCCTGGTTCATTCACAGTTAGGTGAATCGGAAATCAATGATGTCCACTGGTCTGTGGCAGCTGTTCAACCTCAGCTCTAGCTATACAGAACCAAAAATGAACATGGTCACTCAGCTCAGAGGACAGAATTCAAGGTTGTTCTCATACTTCTGTCCAATATTCTTCTTGATGAACCTTGTTTTATAATTACTGCTGCCAGTGACCTAGGTTGCTAATTGAGAAAATAGAGACTAGCAGATTGAAAACTTTCCTGTTTTGACCTGCGAGTTGTGGGAACCAGTTGTGGCTATTGTCTAAACTGTCAGAGTCATGTTTGTAGATGCCATGTAAGGACCCATTCTCTGATGAGATTAATGAAAATCAAGTTTCTGTTCAGGACTGTGCTGATCAAATCACTGCTTATGCTGTATCTGTCATTGTACTGCAAATGGTGACATATCCATCATCACAAACTCAGCAAAAAATAAAGGACTATGTTTCTGGTGCATAAGATGCCACTGTGTGCCACACTTGTGATCCCCGCCAAAGGTTAACTTGATTGTCTCATGGTAGGGGAAGCCCAATGGCACAGGTCACGTTGCCCTGTCCACTCCTGAATGAATGACTATATTGGACCTTTGCCCTCTTTTCAAAGCTAAGGGGTTTTTGCTTCATTGCTGTTGACACACTCTTGGGTTACAGAGTTTCTGTTCCAGTTTGAGTAGCTGATTCTGGCCATGTTATCATGACTCAAAACTTTCATGTATTATGTGCTCAGCTTTCTAGACCATTTGCAATGCAGTCTGACAATGGTACTTTGATCATATAAGTGACTCAACAGTGGGCTGATAGTCAAAGTATTTTATGGGCCTCTATGCTTCCTCCATCTACAAGTATCTCTTATTGTTGGTCTCAAATATTATTTCAAAAAATTTCTTACTCTACCTTTCTTGCTATCACTTGATCCACACACCTTAGTAAGATGATTCTGTCACTGAATTTAGCTTTCCTCAGAAATGGATCATATTCTCCCAGCAGCTTTCTGGATAATGATCAGGAGAAAAGTAGTGGGGATGATTATAACACACTTTATTGAAAATTCAGGATTCTGTCTTGACCATTCCTAGGCACAATGTATCATTCTTTTCCCCAACAGTAGTCTTGGGTTAACCTGGTTGATATACTGTCAAGGTGATATCCTGGCCAAAGGGAAACTAGAGAATTCAAATTTAATTTGAATTAAGTTTATAAAAATGCCTTTGTCCCTCTTGCACTTAACTCTTTCATATGAAATGCTTGGGAGTAAATATAAGATGATTGGGGAAAAATGGTGAAGTTATAGATACTGGAAAAAGTATACTGATTTTGTGAAGATGGAGAAAAAGAGAACACTTTATATCCTGGGAGATGTAGGGAAGGGAAGGAAATTAATGAGTTTTTGTTTTCTGCAACCACTTGGGAAACTTTCTTATGAATATAACTTCCCTGGTGTGGCTCTCCTATATGACCAAAATCTTAAATGCAACTAAATACGACATCTTTCAACCACTATTAGCTAGCACCAACTGTGAATTAATCATTATTATCCTTAATCTTACTGAGAAGTCTATTAGAAATGATGGGAAGTGGTTCAAGTTCCTGTACTTCCTGTGCATAATCTTCAGATACTACCCCATTCTCACCTCCTTTCTCAATCGTTCTGTGGGGCTGATAAATGCCACCTTGTTGAAGATGAACAAAAACCACAAATTTCGCTGATTGCCCTCAGACTGTCCCTCCAAAAAACAAGAACTATATTCCATTATTAAACTGAATCCAGAAGGTAAAGGTTTACCAGCTGACCAAGAGGTCACAGTGTAGATACTATAAACCTGTGCCTTCTGACTAATGATAGGTCCTGCTGGTAGGACCCCGACCATTATAAATAGCACTTTCCTAAGCATAAAAAATGCTAATAGAGTTTATTTCAAATGTTCTCACCGCAAAATGATAACTTTATGAAGTAATACATATGTTAATTAGCTAAATGTAGCCATTTTACAGTGTATATATCTATCAAAATATAATGTTGTACACAACAAATTCATACAATTTTATCTGTCAATTAAAAAAAAAACCTTAAGGTAAATCCACTTGGTTTTATGTTATGGACAGTTGCTTACCCTCGCCTGCACTCCCCAACTTCATATGTTGGTGCTCTAACCACCGATGTGACTGTCTTCGGCGACAGGAACTTTATAGTACTACATACTTAAGGTTAAATGGGGTCATAAAGGTGGCAACTTGATCTAATAAGATTTGTGTCTATATAAGGAAAGACAACAGAGTTCTTTGTCTCTTTCAGCAGGCATGCATCAAGGAAAGACCGTGTAAGGACCCAACAAGAAGGCAGCCATCTGCAAGCCATGAAGAGAGCTCTTACCAGAAACCGAAGCTTCTGGAACCTTTATCTTCTGCTTCCAACCTACAGAACTGTGAGAAAATTAATTTCTGCTGCTTAAGTCATCCAGTCTGTGGCATTCTATTATGGCAGCCCAAGCAGACTAACACACTTTCAAAGGTAGACCCTGGAGGTTTATAGTAGTCACTCGAATGATTCAATTTAGGAATTTGGGGATTGAGGGAAGGAGGGAAGGTAGCATAGTTGAAGCCAGTACTGCAGATTGGTTTCATCCTGATGTTTGAAACCCTTTGGTAGAAACCTTAATTAAATGATGTAGAAAACAAAGTGAGTATATTTTATCTTAATTCTGTTGATCAGATTAATCAGAGTAGCTATTGTAGTGACATTCACCTGGTAAAATTTGACAGGTGCCAAAATGGTGTAGAAATGAAGGGTGGACATCATTGAGAGACAATTTTCCATAAATTTCTTGTTTCTACACAACTTGAGAGTAGAGGCACTAGCTGACCTTTTGTTTGCGATTACTTATTCAAGGATGTTTGTAAAGAAAACAGCCTTGTCAGATACAGATGTCTATAATACAGGTAATGTCTCCAGTATAATACAGGTAATGTCTCCCTCCAATATAATACAGGTAATGTCCAGTATAATACAGGTAATGTCTCCCTCCAAGATACAAATCAGAAGGTTTGCTTATAAGTCATTGTAAAATATTTTGTTTCTCTAAACTCCAAGTTTCTTAGCTTTGATACAAACCTACCATGTGTGCAGCATCCAAGTAGGCCTCTGTGCATTACCTCCATGGTCAAGAGGAGCCTATGTGAATATGAAGTTCATAATGTTTGCTGTGCCACAAATTATACAATTATTTGTCTATGATCCAGGAATCGCTTTGTCTTCTACCAGAACCCATGAAACCGTGGGAAGCTATACATTAATTTGCAAAAAATGTGTTATCTGTCAATAATAAAATTTCAGACTCGACAATTCTTGGCAGTAGTTTTATCTCATTCTTTTTAATGATTGCATGCTTTTACATATACAAATTATTTAATCAGCCTCTTGTTTGGGGAAAATTAAGACATTTCAAATCTTTTGCTACTGCTAGAGTTTTGCAATAAATATCCATACCCATATGTCTTTATGCACATGTATGAGTATTTCTGTAGGACAGATAAATTTTTGTAACTTAAATGCTTTTGTTAACATATATTCATTTATGTGCCAAAAAGGCTATAATCATTTATATATCTGTCAATAATACATTAGAATACCTTTTTACTTATAGTTGAAAAATACTATTTTGCTTTAATGTTAGCTGACTGATTACTGGTGAGATGATTATCTTGTCATGTTTATTGACTGTATTTCTTCTGTACCTTTTTTCTCCTTGTACATGATACATTTTCTTTTAGATAATTTTTTTTATTGAATTAAAAAAACTCTTTATATTTGGGGTTTTGGTTTCCTCTGTTGTATATTATGAAAATATGTTTTCCAGTTATAGCACTTGTCATTGAGCTATGCTAATGGTATTTAAGTCACACCGAAATTTTAAAATTGTATAGTCAAATTAGTCAACTCTTTCTCATATGGTTTATAGGTTTTCTGTCTTGTGTAAAACTGTCTTTGCTATTTCAAATTTATTCTTCTATATGACATATTAATTTCTTTTAATAATTCTCAATTTAATAATAACATTATTTATTGCAGCCACCTACAACTACCTATCTTCTTCAAATATCTTCCATGTAAGGATTTAACTTTGCAATTATTATACATTCAAAACCATATCATTTCTTACATGTTAAATGCCATCTGCTACTTCTTTACTTTTAGGTAATAATCCATGTTTATCTAAAAGTAAAAGTGTAATATTCTTTATGAATTCATACAATACACTATCATCAGGGTAATGAAAATCATGTTTTCTCTTTCATGAAGAAATTTAAAAATTGATCCAGAATTTGCTTTGCAACTGTTTTTAGGTGAGCATAATGTAACCCCTAAAGGTGAAGATGCTTGCCCAAGGTCATAAGAACCTTGAATGAGGGTAAAACCCAGAGTTTCAGTTATTATATGTGTGTGCATATATGTGTGTGTTTTCTCACTGAGCCACACTGACTCTTACTTGAGGCTAAAAAAGGAAAATATTTACAGAGAAATATGTGGGAAAGTTACAGAAGAAAGATTTTAATCAAAATTATGTATTTAATCTTTCTACTTCCGTTACCCAGCTGGAATCCAAGTCCTTCCTCATTCTCCTGTTTTGGATGAGAACAGCTGCTAGTGATGACATAGGCAGTCTTCTCTAGCCTTCTGCTACAGGCAGCAGTTTGTGCCTTTCTCTTTGAAATTAGCTGGAACAATTTTAAGCATTTTCCTGTTTCCTCTAGGCACATGCAATACCAGGATAAGGAGTAAAGCATCTGTCCTTCTCAAGATTATGTGAAGTTTTTACAGCGTTTCTTGATTATTTGAGGACCAGCAAATTAAGAAGGTAAGAAGAGAAGTTTGTTTTTAGATCAGGTCAAGACAGAAAAACAAATAGAAAGTGATCAGTGTTTGGAGTGCAGAGGAGGAAGGGAGCACTCGGAAAGAGGTAGGAAGGAGTATTTCATATCAAAGATTGTTCCACACAGAGAAGGAGAAATACAAGATACCTAATGGATTTAATTTAGTGGGTAAGAGACACCATGAAGACAGCATTCCTGTGTTGTGTTGGTGAAATAATCTGGTATGCTCTAGACTTTCTTGCTGCCCTAATTTCTCTGAGGATTCTTTTTTACCCACTCATTCACCTATACCTCATTTCATTGAAGTCTTTCCTCCTTCTATCCAGTCTCTCCCCTGCTTCCTACCTGGCCTCACTCAGATAAGCCTATTATTCCTCTCCATTGCTGATGTACTTGTAGTGCTTGGAAAGGCAGAGACCTTTGGAAGTTTCCTCGGGGAGAATTAATTTGGCTGGAGGCAGACAATTAAGAAAAATGAGGAAGGACATGGACAGAATACTAGAAAGAAGATTTTAGCACTGTCGGAGAAGATAAAACACAAGGCTACCACAGAGTACAGAAAATAATTCAAAGAGAATAGAAGAATAGAATATTCTATCCAGAAGACAGAAGAATAAAAAGGCTTTTAACACATACACGTACATACACAAAGCTGTCAAATTGAAAATGTAGTAGTACTGGAAATCTAGATTTAGTTATTTACTTCTAAGAATCTATATAAGATATACTTACTCTTAAAAAATAATAACGCAGCTCCCCTTGGGAATGTGATAAAGTCTCTGAATACTGGTAAGACTGAGCCACATTATGAAGTAGGTGGTACCATTTGCACTTTCTCATTTCATCTGTAAGTGGTTAATTTCCCTCAAAATCCAGAAGTATTCTGTGTCCTGTTCTTACAGTGCCTGGCCCTCATTTGGATACCAGTTATTATAAAGTATTATGACCTTCCTCAAGTATTTTATGCTTTACAACTTCCTGCTCAACATTAAAGGTCCGGTTCTGTAGGAACCCTTCTTTAACCTCCTCCCTTCACAAGCAAGACTATTCTTTCCCTTTTCTGAGTTCTCCTACAAGTTCTAAGTCTCTGTTATTGTACTAACTATACTATACTGTAATTATTTGCCACCTTTTTGTTTCTTTCACTAGACTGTGTGCTTCTTGGTGGTAAAAGCCCTGTTTGTTTGTTTGTTTATTGTAACTCCAGGGCCTATAGCCTTTCCTGAAAAAAGCAGAAACTCAGCAAATGTTTAAAGGAATTATTATCTATTTTTATTACTATTACCTATGGTTTGTGTTTTCTCTGTCTTAGGTTTTCTTCCCCAGAGATATTATAGCCTAAGGACTCAGTTCTTGTCGAATGTGCATCTGCTTCTATGTAGTCTTTATTCCTGATAAGAGGCACTTCATCATTTTATGTGAAAGCATCTAAGCCTTCTTTCTCTCTTCTTTCTGTTATGCTCTACTCTTTTCTTTAACGTCTCATTTTCCGAACCACTAGGTATATTGCACCAACTACTTAATCGCTAAATGCGTTTTTGCTATGACAAATGATAATGCCACTTTTCCATTTTATTGTATACTTATATATCACATTATAGTCTAAGGATTTGAGAGTGAATACGTGTTGTAGAAAGACCTGCTGCAACAATATTTTAGCTGTGTTGATTTCTGTCATTTGAATTACAAGAGAAACATCTAATAGGATGAGTCATTAAATATTTTTACTACACTGAAGAAAATGAAAATATGAGACTACCTTTCTGATTAAGGGATAAATGAACTGATTTGTATTCTGAAAGCTAAGGGGGAAAAGATACTTTTTAGAAATCACTATCATGACCATTTTTTTCTTATAACACTGGTTGTAGTGGTGCAGAAAATTCTGGTCTATAATTTTATGGTGTGATTACTATTCATGCCTGCACTCCTGATTTTTAAAATGTATGGAAATACCCAGAGAGACTATGCTCCAAATTCAGTAGTTTTTTTTTTCTTTTTTTCATTATTCAATATTTTTTATTGTGATATTGTGGGTTACAGTTAAGGGTTAAGTATACAAATATGCCTCGTTCAGGTACCCTTGTTGATAAGAAGTGTCCCCCCATCCCCAGACAGGTATATACTACCATTAATCCCTTCCCCTATCCTCCCCCCATAGTTTCCCACCACTGTCAGTCATTTTCTTGTGGTAATACGTTGGGTGATCAAGGTCTACTATATGAGTGAGCACATGTGATACTCAGTTTTTTGTTTCTGTGAGAGGCCACTCAGTATTATAGACTCTAGCTCCATCCAGGTTGCTGCGAAATTCATGATTTCATTCTTTTTTATGGCTGCGTAGTATTCCATTGTGTATATGTACCACATTTTTTAATCCAGTCCTCTTTTGATGGACAGCAAGGTTGCTTCCAGGTTCTTG